>ML413413.1:0-52818 GCA_005239525.1 Nicotiana knightiana
TTAATATTTATAGCAAAATAGTATAGAATTTGGGTGTGGTCAAAAAATAGTTGTTCACAATTACCAACACCTTGGGGATGGATTTGTGTGAAGAAAATTGCATCTAGGTCTTTATAGTTCGAAAATTGGTGAAAAATAGGTTCTGCCCATTTTAAAATCTGGTTTTATATGACTCGGCAGGCCTTCATCGCGTTCGCGATGGGCCTGCCGCGTTCGCGATGGGTCAGGCCCAATGGCCTTCGCGTTCGCGTTGGATGGGCTGCATTCGCGGAGCTTTAACTCCACAGGTCATCGCGTTCGCGACCAGGTGGTCGCGTACGCGTAGAAGACATGCAATCTACCCTCCCCAAGTCTCGTTTACCATGTGCGTTCGCGTGGCCTCGACGCGTTCGCGAAGCTTTAACCCATCAGTGCTCCGCGTTCGCATCCTGAGCTCTGCGTTCGCATAGAACCGAAAAATGGCCTCAGTGCACTTTACCCTACGCGTTCGCGAGGGAAGCAACGCGAAGAGCAATTTACTGCGCACCAGAAACAACAAAACATCAGTTTTTCCTAAGCGTAAAACATCTTGTAGCCTATCCGAAACTCACCCGATCCCTCGGAGCCCTAAACGAAACATGCACGCAAGTCTAAAAACATCTTATAAACTTGCTCGTTTGATCAAATCATGAAAATAACATCTAAAAATATGAATTTAACCTCAAAACTCATCATTTTTCTCAAGAACACTTAACTTCCACTATTTCTCAACCGGACGCCCGAATCACGTCAAATAAACTCCGATTCTCACCAAATTTCACAGATCTCACCAAAATACGGACCCGATACAAATGGTTTCAAACATTAATTCATTTCTTTATTTCATTAAAAATCCGGCAAAACAATTTCTTTCAAAAAAATAATTTCTAAGGCTAGGGACCTCGGAATTCAATTCCGGGCATAAGCCCAAGTCCCTTATTGTACTGCGGACCTACCGGGATCGTCGGAACACTTATCCGGGTCCATTTACTCAAAAGGTTGACTCAAGCCAACTAAAATCAAACTTTAAATTCTAAAAATTAGTATTTATTATATTTTCACATAAAAGCTTTCCGGTTTCGCGTCCGGACTGTGCACGCAAATCGAGGTAGTTAAAATTAAATCGTTTTATGGCTAATAAGCCTAGAAAGGAATCTTAATTCATGAAATGACTCCTTGGGTCATCACACTTGGTTAGTTTTGGTAAGTCTGTAACTAATGGCTAGAGGTTAGTAAGTTGAGACTTATTTGGGATATTTGTGTAAGTTTCCCTAAACGAAACTAAGTTCTAATTGTACCTTTTCCTGGTCTAATTCTTGAATTCGGGTAAGACCAAGTTAAACACTTGACCGATCGGGCAACGATTATTACATTCGCTAATCAATATATAATAAAAATATATTTATTATGTCATATATATATATATATATATATATATATATATATATATATATTAAAGTATTTTTACTTTCTAACTTAACCAAATTTTAATACCTAAGCAACGATATGATCTATCTACTTTTAAGAATTGTGAATAAACAGTATCTGAAAGTTAGAAAAGATATACGACAATAGAAGAACAAAGAGATTGAAGTATTTAAATGATACTTGTAAAAAAACGTGACCATACACGTTGGAATTAACCATTTAGATAAACAAAATATATCCTCCATGATAGTTGCATTAAACATTACATCTCAAATAAGGATCACAAATATGTCTACACTAATTATTAAAGAAAAATTATTAAAATTTTAAATTATCAGTAAAAATAAAAATATTTATGTGTCGGTTTGATTTAATTTTTCCTGCAAACCAGATCGAAGCAAATATATATCAAATTTTTAATTCGATTTATTATTTTTTTATTTTTCTATTTTTTGTTAAAAACCCCTATCGCTAACAAATGGTGAATGAACCTTTATCATTTCACCACTCTTCAACGGGAGAAATTCAAAATGGATAGATTTACAAGTGGTCATTCAAAAATAGCTACAGTTTCAAAAGTAATCGAAATTTAGCCACTTTTCATATAAAGATAAATCTAAACGAAAACATTGTTTAAAATTTGAAAAATACTCCATCATAATATACTGGAATTCCAGTATAATATGCTGGAGTTCCAGCATAAGTATATACTGGAGTTCCAACAAAGTATACTGGAGTTCCAGCAAAGTATATCGGTCCATCATAATATGCTAGAAGTTCATACACAATGATTCGAATCTCCAGTATATTATGCTGGAACTTTCCGCGTGTTGGAGTTCCAGCATAATATGCTGGAAGTTCATACACAAGTGCATCGGACTCCAGTATATTATATTGGACCGGTCTCTGTTGCAGCAAAATAATGGCTATTTTCAATGGCTTAACAAACTTTGACTATTTTTGAACGATCAATCCGAAAACTGGCTAACCCGTGCTATTTTTACCTCTTCAATCTACGGTACAAGTTAGATTTCTAATTGTTGTCGGAACTAGTGGGCTTTGTTTTCAACCACTAGAATGCGGAATCGTTCCTATATTACCTCATATATTTGTTATACTAAGTAACCATTTAATTTACTAGTATGTTACTTATTGAATCAAAGAATGAGTCTCACTTTAGTTCTTCTTTAATACACTTGAAGCCTGTTAATTCTTTTCTTTTTTCACTTTATGTAACACAATTACAATTTAGAGACGTAAATAAATTTTTAAGTAATTTTTATATATTTTTAATTACTAACTATTGTGACGTATAACGGGATATTATTATTAATATCTTAATACATAAATTTTATTAGAAATTTTTAAAGATTGTATATCTGAATTCAGACAGAAAATTAGGTAATTTGACACTCGTGAAGGGAGTATCCCCTCTGTTTCAATTTATGTGAACATATTTGACTAGGTACATAGTTTAAAAAAAAATAAAGACTTTTAAAATTTGTAGTCCTAAACAAGTTAAAAAGGGCCCAGACTATTTGTATGGTTATAAAAGCTTCTCATTAAGGGTAGAATTATAAGTTTAAGCTAAATTATTTCCAAATTTAGAAAGGAATCATTCTTCTTTGAACAAACTAAAAAAGAAAATAGGTCCACTTAAACAAGAACGGAGGGAGTAATAATTGCTAAAAGAAATTGGAAGTTTTCTATTATATAGAAGAGAGGAGAGGAGGTTGACCAAGGGCATAATGATCATTTTAAATATATTAGTGCATTGTTTGCTTGTATACTAGGCTCAAAAGTTTGGTGAACCCACTTTCCATTCAAACTTTACTATCTTCATTAAATGCATTACTTGATTGTTATTATTATTTTTTCAATAAGTACTTTCAACAAGAAAATTATCTTTTTGATAATTTTATAATTCAAATGTTCATCTGATTAAAAATACTAAGGTCACATACATTTATATATGACAATTCTTTTATCTCCTTAAGAAATATTATTTTATTTAATTTATTTATTAACTATTCCAGGTAAAGAAGATTTCATTAAAAAAGAATTAGTGATAATGTATGTTGATTTACATTCAAATGTTATTATATCATTATAAATTGATATCATTTGATACAAATTTCTCATTAAATTGCAATTTCAATTGAAATATTTTATAAAATTTGGAAAAAATATTTAAGAATAAAATATAGTTCAAGTCTCCTTTTTTATTATAGTATATTAAAAATTTGTTCAGATTGTATAATAAGTATCTCCTCTCTAAAATATGAATTGAGAATATTTGAAGTAAAAATTATGACAATTAATTTGTGGAATTTTTTTATTTAAAAATTATTATATATTAGGAAGTATGAGAAGTATCGTCATACGGAGTTAGTTGAGTACATACTCTATTCAATAAGAATTCAATATTATATAAATTTTAAAATACATAAATATACAATTAAGTATTTTTAAAAAATCTCAAAATATACTATTATTGCGATGAAAATTGCATTATTCCCTAAATAGTATCTCAATCATATAAAATGAAACTAGAAAAACTGCAATATTTCAATTTAAGGTTAATTTGATTAGTATTTAGCGTGATCGAGAGATCAACTTTTTTTAATTATGTCATTCAAATAGGACAAAGTACAATTTTTTTTGTTAAAATTCTTAATAATTAAAATCACGATTATTATTTCAAAGGAAGAAAAAATACCTTTTCATCAACTATTTGGGAATAATATTAATATATTTTATTAGTCAAATTTTGATTAGTATAAAAAGAAAAAAGTAATACATTAACACAACTGAAAATACTAAAAGAATAAAACTATATATCATTTAATTTAAACAATCAGAAAAATATATGACAACTTATTTTTTAACTGAATTTTTAATTATTATTTTATAGTAATTAATTTAAGGTTTAGTGGTGCAAAAAAGTTTTAAAATAAAAAAAAGTGTACACCCTATATAGAAATAATTTAAATTCTACTTGAATTATTATCTAATTGTTGTATAATAAAGCATTAAACTTCGGCAAGTATTTCAAAGTGATTGGTATAGTAATATGATTTCAAAAATATTAAAATGCACATAATGCAAAAGATAAATAACAATATATGTAATCGTGATTTTATACGTTATTATACAAAAGCCTATTTTCTTTTTTGTTTCCCTACATAGAAAGTGTGTAATTAGCAATAAACCTAGAAATATTAAAAAGGAAGAAAACAGGACGAAGAAGAAAAAAAACAAGAATTGAGCTTAAAGTACAAGCATATTAAAGGTTGCACGTACAAACCCCAACAAACACCAATAAATTGGGCCAGTAGGTTTTCATAATAAACACATGACATCCCCAACTGAAAGATAGGATCTATAGTTTCCAAAAAAGAAGTGTAGAAACAATGGAGAATGGAAATGGCGAAGCTAGCAATAATACTAATACTAATAATAATGCAAGGTTGGCTATAATGGAATTAGCCAATATGATAAGTGTACCTATGTCTCTAAATGCTGTTGTTAGGCTTAAAGTAGCTGATGCTATTTGGGAAGGTGGATCGAACGCGCCACTCTCTCCAACCGAAATTCTCTCTAAAATTCGAGCTTCTGAAGGCGGCGATGGTGGCGGTGGTGGTGACGTTGAAAATCTTCAGAGGATTTTACGCATGCTCACGAGCTATGATGTATTTGTTGAGCACATAGTTGATGATGGCTCTCAAAGAAGGTATTCGTTTGTCCATAATTTTTTTTCTTTTTTCTGAAACTCATGATCTTTAAATCATTATTTGGTTATACTTTTAACTAAATTTTTGAAGATGTGTTTCAAAATTTTAACCAAAACGGCGTTGAGAGCTTGTTTTGACTAGTTACTGCGCTTATTCTTCGTCATAATTAATCAAAGAAATTCAATTATGTTTGTTGGGATTGCAATGAAATATAGGAGCAGAAGTGAGTTTGGTACGAGGAAAGTCATTTTTTATGGGAAAATTTGTTCATAAAAAGATAGTACGCACCAATTTATGTGATACATTTCGATTATGAGAGTCAAACTATTTTATTTTACAGATATTCATTGACAGAGGTGGGCAAAACCCTAGTCACAGACGAGAACGGCTTATCCTACGGCTCCTACATTCTCCAGCACCACCAAGATGCATTAATGAAGGCGTGGACGATGGTTCACGAGGCCGTGAACGATTCGTCTACTGAACCATTTGCCAAGACAAATGGCGAACCAGCTTACAATTACTATGGGAAAAAACCAGAAATGAATAACCTAATGTTAAATGCAATGTCTGGAGTTTCTGTGCCATTTATGAAGGCAATTTTAGAGAGTTATGATGGGTTTCAAGGAGTGAAAATATTGGTTGACGTTGGGGGAAGTGGTGGAGATTGCTTGAAAATGATTTTGGAGAAACATCAAAATATTCGACTAGGAATTAACTTTGATTTGCCTGAGGTTGTTGAAAAAGCTCCCAAAATTCCTCGTAAGTTGGATCACACTTGTATTTAATTTCTTCTCTTTTTCTCATTTTTTTTTTTTAAATATAAAGCACGGAAATCACCTTAAATTTTATAATCTTGAACAAACGGTTTTATTCTTGTAAGAACATGTCAGAAGCGATGAAATAAAAATGTTACTTAAAATTTAAGGGGCGCTTCTTAATATAAAAGGATTTCAATTTTCTTAAATTTACTTAGAAGAATGTAGCTAAAATGCATTCCCTCCGATCAAAAATATTAATTATTGTTTTAATTAGTGGAGCGATAATTAAATAAAATATTTAAGTAAGAGAAAAGAGTAGTTAGACAGTATTCTTACGATTAATACTATTAAATATCTTTATTATACTATGTCCAAATTTTAAAGAACAAATAATATAGATCAATCAGAGGAAGTATCACTATAAGCTCTGAAGAAAAAAAGGATGTTCAGTGCACAAATCATTCCGTATTTACTCAGGGTAAGAGGAAGGGCTGCACTCCAAGAGATGTAATGCAGGCAACATACTCAAATACAAGTAACAACGATTGATTTCACGATTCGACCCGTTACTTATAGGTTCTGGAGAAGTAAACCTCAAATGAATAAGTCATGACCTTACACATGTAAATAGGTGTTTCCCATTGATCTTTCTTTTCCAAAGTATGAATTTCGTCTAGCAAATCGTATGCCAGATTCTTTTGCTGTAACCTTAAATAGACAAACGTGAAAATTGGACAAAGAGCATGAATACGTATAAAGTTAAATCTCTTTCATATCTTTGAATAAAAAATATGTGGCCAAATTTCCTCTAAGTTTTGTCGTGCAGGTATAAATCATATTGGTGGTGACATGTTCAAATACGTACCAAAGGGCGACGCTATTTTCATGAAGGTGCATTCTTTTCCTTCTCAAACCTGTCCTTTTTTCTTGTGTGGGGTACGTAATTGTGCTCTATAGTTTGTTTCTACTTAATTTGAGTTAATTTCCCAAGTAAGGGGTAATTGTGCTCTATAGTTCAACATTATAACAAAAAAATTATTTTTACCCTATTTGTGTAGTATAATTTTTTAATGAAAGGGGGTTCAATTATCCTCTTTCTTCAACTTTAGTCCACCACTGCATGCAGTACCCTTTCCATATTGGCTAAAAAATTAAAAAATAATATTCCATCATGCTATTTTTTTCAACTTCTTCGAGTTGGTATTGCTCTATTATATTTCAAACATTTGTTTTTCTTTTCGAAGAACATACGTAAATAATGAACGAGATATATGTGGACCACGTAAAAGAGCTAGATGACTTGTTGCTTTCAAATAGTACATGATCATAATTATTTTGTTTGGTTCCTATACATGAAGTATTTGCGATCAAATCGTCCCTTGAAATTGTGAATCATCGGCTTCTTCTTGGACCACTTTGTCTCTTGATAGTTTTGAACGCACATGGACGTATAATGTGGCATTGGGTTTTTGAATGGTAGACCGCACCTGTCTAATCTTCACTCTGTCATATGTTGCATATGTTATGTCGAAGAAGAGGTAAATCCGAAAATAAAGAAAATAAAGAACATTAAATTTTGATGTGGAAATTTTTTAAAATTGTCCAAAAAACTCCACTATAACAATAAGAGGGTTACAAAAGTTCTCCAAATTGACTACACAACAAGTACCAAACACGGAGCAACAATAGCAACAAGAGCAACGACAAATCAATTGAAAAGGAGAAGAAGTCACAAAACTGGAGCTGCTGTTCGAGGCACAAAATCAGATGCTAAGAGCCTCCAAATACGATCTTCACCGCTCAAATCAAGTACAAGATGTTACGAACACTCAGTCAAAATTTCAGACTGATCAAACGGTTAACAAATTGTCAAACATGATTTGAAGTTGGTTGATCGGAATAAAAATCTGCAACAAAAACGAATACTTTTCTTCTCACTTCTCTCTTGACGAATGCTCTCTCAAAAATCACTCTTATGTGTTTAAGTCTTTCAAAGACTTGTATACCAATGAGTATAGAATAATTCTCCAAGGTTGTCCTATTTATAGATAATGAGTGGTGCTTTCTCTCGAAGCCAAAACCAACTCTAAATAGGAATAAATACCGAATCCAATTCGGAATAGGAATTGAAACCAAAAAGAATAGGATTAGGCCATTGAGCCTTTGGCTGAACAACATGGGCATGTGCCCAACAAACTCCCCCTCCAGCCAAGGGGCCAAATGTGTCTTCAAATAGAGGAACTATTGACAGGCTTCATGCCTTCCAATTTTCTGCAAAACGCATGCTTACCTGCAAGCTTAACGACGAAGTCCTCAGGCTGCTCCTTATAAATCTCCTCATCTAAATCACCATGACAAAAAGCAATCTTGACATCCATCTTCTCAACCTCTAAATCTAGACTTGTGGCTAAGCCTAGAACCACACGAATAAAAGACATCTTCACAACAGAGGAAACAATTTCATCAAAGTCAACTCCCTTCTTCCGGCCAAAATCTTTAACAACTAACCTCGCCTTGTATTGTATGATTATCTTGCTTTATTCTGAATATCCATTTATTAGATAAAGCTCTCTTACCTTTCGGCAATTTCACTAACTCATATATGTCATTCTCATGGAGTGACTTCATCTCATCTTCCATGTCTTCGATCCACTGATCTTTGTGAGTATCTTGCATGGCTTCATCATAATTCTCAAGTTCTCCCATGTCAATCAAAAGTATATACTCATCAGGAGGATAGCGCATGGATTTTTGTTTCTCCCTTGTAGATCTCCTAAGAGAGGTTTCAAGAGCATTCAAAGTAATTACCTGAGCAGGAATTGGTTGCTGATCAACCACAACTTCATCAACTGAAGCATCCATAGCATCTACACCATGATGATCATTTTGATCTTGATTACTATCTCCATCATTGTCTTGGGTTCCTTCATGTGCAATAGGTTCCTTAGCAGTAGAAACTGGATCAATATCAACTAAGCTCTCATTACTCTGAGAATCTATCTTCTCAGCTTTGTCAATATCTTTAATAGTCTGGTCTTCAAAGAATATTGCATCACGACTTCTAAACTCATCTTGACCATAACCGATAAAGATGCACTGTTTAGTTTTGACATCCAGTTTCGATCTCTCGTCTTTAGGAACATGCACACAAGCTTTACACTCAAAAACTCTCAGGTAATCATAAGAAACATCTTTGGCAAACCAAACTCTGTTTGGGACATTACCATCCAAAGCAACATCAGGAAACAAATTGATAACATAGACAACAGTGTTAAGTGCTTCCGCCCAAAATGTATTTGGAAGTTTAGCTTCTGAAAGCAAGCATCTAACTCTCTCAACTAGAGTTCTATTCATCCTCTCTGCCAAACCATTTAATTGAGGCGTTTTGGGCGGATTTTTCTGATGACAAATTCCTTGTTCCTTGCAATAGTTATCAAAGGGACCACAATATTCACCATCATTGTCAGTGCGAATACATTTTAATTTCTTCCCCGTCTGTCTCTCGGCTAAGGCCTGGAATTCCTTAAACACGCCAAGTGCTTGATCTTTAGATTTCAAAGGATACACCCAAAGCTTATGAGAATGATCATCAATGAACGTCACAAAGTAAAGCGCACCATCTTTTGACTTTACTTTAAAAGGACCACACAAATCAGAGTGTACTAGATCCAATAAATCAGGCTTTCTTGAGGAAGGATGGCAATGAAAGGAAACAATTTTCTGTTTCTCAACTAAACAATGGATACACCTTTTCAGCTTTGCTTGTTTCACTCTAGAAAGCAAACTTTTCTTAGCCAAACATGTAATCCCCCTCTCACTCATATGATTCAATCTTTTGTGCCACAATTCCAATAAAGTGTCACTTTCCATCACATTTACAGAGTCATTAAGAATAGAGCTCTGTATCACATATAAATGACCAGACTTGACTCCTCGAGCCACTATTAACGAGCCCTTGGTGAGATTTCATTGGCCATTAAAGAGGGCATCATGGTAACCTTCATCGTCTAATCTTCCTACGGAAATTAGATTGAAAGGAAAGTCTGGAGCATGCTTGACATCTTGAAGAACTAACGTTGAACCATTATTAGTTTACAAACAAACTGTACCAACACTAAACACCTTAACTTCACTGGCATTGCCCATTTTTAACACTCCAGAACCAACATGAGTATAAGATGAGAAAAAATCTTTTCTTGGTGTGACATGTGAGGTAGCTTCAGAATCTACTATCCGGCTCGTCTCATAGGATACCAAATTGATGACATTTTCATCATAAGCAAAAAGAAGGTCATCTCGAACAATAGCAGCAACATTGTTCTTGTTATTTTCAACTTTCTTTCCTTCTCTAATGTCTTGCAACCACTTGTGGAAAAATGGTTGCATGTAACATTATGGTATTTGGACCTTGACTTACTTCTACTTTTACCTCTATTCCTCGAGCCTCTTGTTCTATCTCTCCCCCGGTCTTCTGTAACCAAGATATCTTCTTGTGAGGGCGAACCCTGAGATTTTCTTCTTACTTCCTCGTTCAACACAACACTCTTGGCTTATTCCATGGTCACCTTACCTCTAGGAGATGAATTTGTCAAATAAACACGAAGAGTTTCCCAAGATTTTGGCACAGTATTAAGAAGCCAAAGTCCTTGTATCTCATCATCAAAATTAACTGTCATTCCAGACATCTGATCAAGGACGCCCTGAAAATCATTTATGTGATCAAGGGTAGGGTTGTGTTCGTTGTATTTAAAGGTCATCAATTTCTTTATCAGGAATAACTTTTTGTTCCCAGTTTTTGAAGCATAAAGAGTCTCTAGCTTTTCCCACAATGATCTCGCATGTGTCTCATTCACAATATGGTTACGAATATTATCTTCAACACATTGTCGTATATATCCACATACTTGTTGGTGCTCGAAATCTCAATCTTCATCAGATATACTCTCGGGTTTATGAGCTGCAAAAACGGGTAGATGCATCTTCTTCACGAACAACAAATCTTTCATCTTGCTTCTCCAAACATTATAATTTCTCCCATTTAAATATACCATCTTGCTCATATTCGCTTCCATTCCGTAACAAATTGAATAAATAACCAAGGCTCTGATACCACTGTTATGTCGAGGAAGAGGTAAACCCGAATATAAAGAAGATAAAGAACGCCAAATTTTAATGTGGAACATCTTTCAAATCGAAGGTAAAAATCACGGCATCACGAAGATCCAAAAAACTCCACTATAAAAATAAGAGGGTTACAAAAGTTTTCTAAATTGACTACACAACAAGTGCCAAACACGGAGCAACAATAACAACAAGAGCAACGACAAATCAATTGAAAAAGAGGAGAAGTCACAAAACTGGAGCTGCTGTTCGAGGCACAAAATCAGATCCTACAAGCCTTCATATCCGATCTCCACCATTCAAATCAAGTAACAAGATATTACGAACTCTCAGTCAAAATTTCAGCCCGATCAAACGGTTAACGAATTGAAAAACGTGATTTGAGATTGGATGGTCGGAATAAAAATCTACAGCAAAAACGAATACTTTTCTACTCACTTCTCTCTTGACGAAAACTCTCTCAAAAATCACTCTTATTTGTTTAAGTCTTTCAAAGACTTGTACTAATGAGCATAGAACAATTCTCCAAAGTTGTCATATTTATAGATAATGAGTGGTGCTTTCTCTTGAAGCCAAAACCAACTCTAAATAGGAATAAATACTGAATCCAATTCCGAATAAGAATTGAAACCAAAAGAAAATAGGATTAGGCCATTGGGCCTTTGGCTAGACAATATGGGCATGTGCCCAATAACATATACTAATTTTTCTTTTCCATTGGCAGATAAGTGTATAGCAGTTGGCAGAGGCCGATTCAAGATTTAAATTACATTGGTTCAATCTCTAAAAAGTTTAGTACTGAACTCATTATATTGAACCTCGCATCGCTACGCTAGATCTGCCCCTAGTAGTGGGTATCATTAATTACCAGCATCGAGCATTTACACCAATCCAAAGAATATACGACACATGTCTTCACAAACATGATTAATAGCATGTTTGGCCAAGCTGGAGAAATCAGCTTATTTTAAGAAGTGTTTTTTTCGAAGGTACTTTTGGAGAGAAGCAGTTTGTGTTTGGCTAATCACTTTAAGCAATAATTTGTGTTTGGCCAAGCTTTTCAAAAAGTGCTTTTAAGTATCAAATTACGAATAAGGACATAAATAGATTTACTTAATGATTAATATTATAAGTAAATAAGTAATCTCAAAAATTTATTATTACAGACAACAATTAAATCTTTTCATTTTATTTAAGTAAAATATGAAAAAATAAAATATAAAGTACTTAATTCTTCTAATATAAGTTAAATATATTAAAAATCATTCAACAAATATAATATTCGCCCCTAAAGTCACTATATATTAGAAAGCTATCCTAAAAATAATAAGAAATATCTATACTTTAATATCCTAAGTATTAGGTTTAACGGTCATTTTGATATATACTATATTTTGTTAAGGATATTCTTGGTAAGAAGAAAAGTCAAAACTGCTTCTACTTCTGCTTCTGCTTTTGGGAAGAAACTATTTTTTTCTGTTTCTCAGAAACTGCTTCTGCTTCTTCCCAAAAGCAATTTTTTTTCCAAAAAAACTTGGTCAAACACCTCAATTTAGGAAAAAACGTGCATTTGAAAAAAAGAAGAAGCACTTTTAACCTCTTGAGAAGTTTGGCCAAATAAGCTATAACACTAAATGACACGTAGTAGTAGTAGTAGTTGACTACTACACATTATTTATATCACAAACTCTAAGTAACATCCATAAAAAATTATCTCTGAATTCTGGTTGTGATCTGTAGTGGGTGCTAACAACATGGACTGACGATGAATGCAAGCAAATAATGAAGAGTTGCTACAACGCACTTCCTGAGAAAGGGAAATTGATTGCTTGTGAGCCAGTTTTGCCACACCATACTGATGATAGCAAGAGAACTCGAGCACTTCTTGAAGGTGACATCTTTGTCATGACTATCTACCGTGCCAAAGGTAAGCACCGCACTGAAGATGAATATCGGCAGCTCGGCCGATCGGCCGGTTTCGCCGATTGCAGAGGTTTCTACATCGATCATTTCTTCACCATTCTTGAATTTCATAAGTTATAAATGGGGTCACTTAAATTCAAGGGCGAAGCTAGCTATACAGTTTCGTTTACAAGTTCAGTAGAACCATATAACTCTAGTCTAAACTGTGTATTCATATTTAAAAATTCATTAAGTGCATTTTCTAGTATCCAGGAGAAGACATACAAGCGTGTACTTAATAACTAAACAAGTTGTATTATGTGTAAATTCCTCTAATGAGATCTTATGCCAAAATTAAACAATGGGCCTGGCCTAAGTCAGAGTTTAGCTCTGCACTTCGTACACTATATTTTATTGAGCGAAATATGTATATTTATATTATATGCATAAACAAATATATACACAAAAAAAATATTTTTTTTGTTAATTATTAATTTTTGGAGCGGTTTTTATTTTATTTTGAAATTTTCCTTGACATTATTTGACTCGCGTACTACTCATTTAATAGTTTTCTCTTTTTCAAAATTAGAATTTGATGATTGGCTGTCTTTTATGCACTTATATTGTTTGTTAAGATGAGATATTTATATTGGTTTTCGAATAGATTCTTTAATTTAGAATTTTAATACGTTATTAATTTCAAATCCTTTCTTTTTCTAACATTTAAATACATTAAATAATATCCTTTCTTTTAAAACATTGTTGCCCTACAAGAAAAAGGTGGTTCGAGAAAGATGCTTGAAATTACTGAATATGCCTGTGAAGGTGCTGAATATTTGCTGAAACAACAATAATAAATAAAAAGAGAATTAATATAAAATCAAGTTTATTTTGCAGCATATTTAAGCCATTGCATTTCTCGCAATTTGTCTATTTCTTCTACTAATGTATTTTTGATTTTTCTGTCTTTTGGGTTGTGACATAGATGAATAACCTTTGTAATGAAATTAACAATTGCAGAGAGCTTTACGTACTTCCCAAAAACTAATAAAAGTACACTAGATAATTAAAACCTCTCGTTAATATGATTGGCGTTAGCATCCTTTTCACATGTCGTCAATCTAACAAAAAGGGATAACAAAGATTTTCTCCAAACAAAATTTAAATTGGAAAATTATTATTATTGACCAATTATTGAAGGGGACAAGATCGAGACCCTCCAATCAAATTAGACTTCCATCTAAATATGTAATTAAAAAATCTTTGTACTTGTTGATAGTACTGATTGTGTCACCTGAGAAAGAGCGTATAAAACTTTATTTAATACTGTAAAAATTCAACAGCTAATACCTAATTACCTCCTATTTAAGTGTATTTTCTGTTGAAAATACTAGTTTCAAACATGGCTAAGTATGTGGTCTAATTCGACTGGACGAATCTTATTTTTTTGTTGATATTTTTACTGTTTTTGTTTTCGATTTCCCGTACAGAAAATGTTAGAATAAAAACAGACAGACAATCTTTTATGGTGGGACTAAAAGTATGTTGAAAAGAGGACAATGTGCATATCCATTGAGGCTTCACACTTGCAAATTACAACAAGAAAAAAAGAAAAAAGAAAATGCAGATATGCTTGAGGTTGTTCAAACAGAGATAAGAAGTTTTGACTGTATAATCAAATTACTAGTACAATGTTACAATTTAAATAACATCCATGGGGTCAAAAGAGTAAAAGAAAAAAGTATAATACAGAAATGGAGATGTGCGATGTGGAGCATTGATAGCGTCAATGGCATATCCTGAGGAAGATTCTTAACTTGCCAAACCCCTCCCCACCAATCCCACTCCTACTTACCTTTTTACTCCTTTACCAAAAGTGACAATACACTACCTGCGCATGTCACCACATTCTTTTAAATATTTAACTTATAACAAACAAAAATAAGGTATACTTTAATTGGTTTTAATATGTTGTTTATTGCATTTTTAGGTTATCAATTCATGATTACTATAGATAGTTATGTTTTGGTGTAAGTCATCACAATTTGATGGTGTAAAAAAATTGTATTTTGTCAGTTCGGACAGAGATAAGTGTAAAATATAATTTGTAGGTCCAGCTGAATCTAGTAATTTTGATATAGAAAATAAGTAGTCTGTTTGACCAAAATTATTTTTTTAACTCCAAAGTATTTTTTTCTCAAAATTGAGGTGTTTAACTAAGTTTTTAGAAGTAAAAAGGTATTTTTGAGTAGAAGTAAATAATAGTTTTTAAAAGGTACTTTTTCAAGAATCACTTTTGAGTAAAATACACTTAAAAGTCTTTTTTTTAAATGTTTGGTCAAACAATAATTGCTGCTTAAAAGTAATTTTCAAATTAATTAGCCAAACACAAATTGCTTCTAACCAAAACTATTTTTTTTTTAAAAGCACTTTTGAGAAAAATACTTTTCAAAATAAGTTAATTGTAGAAGCTTTGCCACACATGCTATAAAATTATATAACTAAAATTTTAATAAATTACAAGTTTTAAACTCATAATTTTAAAAGTGTAATTGATTCCGTAATAAAAATCTAAAAATAGAACTCAATAAATTTAATTTTTGGATCCGTCGAAAGTTCTTTTAGGAAGAAATTAAAAAATACTTGGACTTACAAGTGGTCATTCAAAATTAGCCACAGTTACAAAAGTAATCAAAATTTAGCCACTTTTCATGTAAAGATAAATCTGAACTAAAACACTTTTCAAAATTCGAAAAATACTCCAGCATAATATACTGAAGTTCCAGTATAATATATTGTTCCAGCATAATAAGTTAGAAGTTCATACACAGGTGCTCCAATCTCCAATATATTATGCTGGAACTTTCCGCGTGTTGGAGTTCCAGCATAATATGTTGGAAGTTCATACACATGTGCACCGATCTGCAGTATATTATGCTAGAACTTTTTATGTTGCAGCAAAATAGTAGCTATTTTTCAATGACTATTACTGGCTATTTTTGAATGACCAGCCTGAAAACTAACTAGCATGTGATAGTTTTAAGTTTTTTTATGGGGCTTTTGCATCCGTACCCACTTTTTGTGCCATGTTTTAACTTATACCCGTTTTGTAAAAAAAATTGCACCCGTACCCGCTTTTGCGCATAACTTCAGCATGCGGGCTGAAGTAGCAAAGGCAATCATGCAAAACTTCAGCATTCTAGTAGACGGGCCTGAAGTAGCTTGCGAAGTTCAGCTCTAGAGTTGAAGTTCCCAAGTTATAAAGACAACAGCATACGGGGCTGAAGTTCCCCAGTTATAAAGACAAACTCCAGCATACAGGCTGAAGTTCCCCAGTTATAAAGACAAAAACTTCAGCATACGGGGCTGAAGTTCCCCAGTTTACAAAGACAAAACTTCAGCTCTAGAGCTGAAGTTTTGTCTTTGTAACTAGGAAACTTCAGCCTCGTATGCTGAAGTTGTTGTCTTTATAACTTGGAACTTTAGCTCTAGAACTGAAGTTTTGTCTTTGTAACTGGGGAACTCCAGCCCCGTATGCTGAAGTTTTTTCCTTATAACTGGCGAACTTCAGCTTAAGTGGTGAACTTCAGCTCAGCGAGGGAAAGGGAGCTGGAGTTATTTAAAAAGTGGGTACAAGTTAAAAAAAATTTAAAAAGTGAGTATAAATTAAATGGGGGCGACCAAATAAGGTGCCCCGCGCAATTTTTACTTTTTTTTATTGTCCTCATGTCCAACAACAAAAGAACCAAGCCCACCCTTATAAAAACTCAGCCAAACCTTTCGAAACAAACCCTCTCTCCCCCTTTCATGTGAGGCCTCCTTTATTTTGGTGGGCGGCCATCCTTTTTGCCAGGCAAAAGAGTGGTCATCCCTCACTGGAGATGGTAAGGAAAATGGCCATTGATTCTTCTGTTGGTGGTGGGTTTTCTGGTTGGAAAGGGCAACTTCTATCCTTTGGCATTTTCAATTTCCCTTTTGAGTCGGCACTTAGTGGGCTCAAGAAAATAATAATTTGAAGAGAAATCTCAAGGGCAAGGCAGATTATGTTTATCCCAGCGCTACTTAGTTCTTATTGAATTTTCAATAAATATTGTTGTATGTGTTTAATTTGTTAGCTAGCTACTTATGTTCATGTTTTTGTATTAGGCCTCTTGCCCAACTAAGAGTATTGTGTTTGCTGTAATGCTTAAGACTGTCTAATAGACTGATTTTGTCATACCATTATGTTTCTCGCGGAGTTAAACACCTTGTTTGGATGGTTATTATGTATCCTTTCGAAATGTATCGTTTTGATATATATAATATTTGATTAGATTGTATTGTTTTTCGTTGTTTTATTATGTCATGTCATTATATGAAAAATAAGTTTACAATATTATAAAGAAAAAGTAAGGTACAAAGTAATATTATTGTATAAAAAAAGTAGGATAAAGGATAAAATAAAATTATTTTGATAATAAAAAAAGGCAAAGTGAAAGAATAAAATAAGGAAACGACACGACCAACCAAATCGGTCGTTCCATAAAGTGACACTTTTCGTCGTTACGTAACAATGAATTTAAATGGTACAATACAATAAAATAAATAACAATCAAAACATAAATCATATTTAACTAACAATACGATACAATACAGCAGATAACAACTATCCAAACAAGCTGTAAGTTATTTACTCATAAATCTATACGATAGCTATTATAATTGATAACATGATAAGATTTTATCACTGATACTATATATTCCTACATTATTTGTATATGATTTAGATCTTATTGGATTATTGTCTGAAGTTGGGGTGCATATTACTAGGTTAGGCATACGTCATTTATGTAGGCTGTAATGTATCACATTGATAAAACTTTAAAGAAAGGGTAAATAAATGCCTTTATCTCGTTTATGCAAGTTAGTACTCCACGCGAAAACTGGAGTTAGTATTGAAATTGATCGTATCAACTTTTACTATCACTTCATATTTTTTTTAATATTTGACATAATAATACCATTTTGAAATTTGGGATGTGATGATTAGCAACTCCTATTAAACGAAGCAATTGGCAGAACTCACTGAAAACTTCGTGAGCATCAAAGACTATTTTAAAGTTTCACCAAGAATCAATTTGTCATGTAATTTCAAATTAAAAACGTCAATGAAATATAAAATGGAGCCAAACATTTTCCACCAAGAATTATCTTATAAAAGAATGTTTAATTTTCTGAAATGATGAAATAAACATAGATACAACACAAAATAATCAAATCTCATCACATAACAAGTAGTCGTGGGAGATGGATGCATTCAATTGCATTGGAAAATAAATATAATACATACTCCAATATTATTTACTTCAACGACAATTTTGAAAAAAATAAATTAATTCATTCTTGAAATCTAAAAATATTAATATTTTGGATCATAAAAAAGGGGTAAAAAATCAGATAAAGTGGACCGTAAGGAGTACTATACAATTGGTCTTGAAGAGGAAATATATGTGTTCTCAATTTCTGCCGCGAAACCTCGATTCATGGGAGTGAATTCAAGAGAAATGTAACGACCCGACTGGTCGTTTTGTTTTCTAGATCCCCTTTCTCCTAAATAAGACTCCTCGTATGTGCTTTTATTATTTTATGACTTGCGGGGATGGTTAGTTCAGCATTTGGACGGGTTGAAGTCGGAATACTTGGTTTCTTAAGTTGGCAAAAAGGGTTAAGGACTTTGGTCAACGTTTTGAGTAAACAACCTCGGAATCGAAATTTGATGATTCCAATAGGTTCATATTGTGATTTCGGACTTGGACGTATGTTTGGATCTGGTTTCGGATAACCCGGAATCGTTTCAGTGTCTAATAGTGAAAGTTGGCTCTTTAAAAGTTTTAAAGTTCTTTAAATTTGGTTTGAAGTAGAATTTGGTGTTACCGAGGTCCAATTGGGATTCCAAGCCTGAGAATAGTTCTGTATGGTGATTTATGACTTGCACGCAAAATCTGGTGACATTCTGAGTAGTTTAAGTATGTTTCGGCGCGTTAGGAATTAGTTAGAAGAACTTGAAGTTCATATTTTGATTCAATTCGGTTTGGGAGTGTGATTATTAGTTTTGATGTTGTTTTATGCGTTCCGAGGGTGCGAGCGAGTCCGTCTTATGATTTCAAACTTGTTAATATGTTTGGGAGGGCCCCCGGATGCCATTCGGACGGTGTGCGGGTTGAGTTAGAACTCAAGAGGCGCTGCTAGTGCACCAGTTTTGGTGTGCCCGCACCTGCAAGCTTTTGACCGTAGGTCCAAGCCCGCAGATACAGGATTTTGGCCGCAGAAGCGGATTGGAGCGTTTGGCCATGGTCCGCAGAAGCGAAGGGGTTTGTGCAAAAGCGACCCCACTTCTGCGATGAGAAGCCACAGAAGCGAGACCACAAAAGCGAAAACACATCTGCAGATGCGGCCAACGCTAGTCCTGTGGAGTTCCGCAGAAGCGGGACCGCAGATGAAGCCCCCTGACCGTAGATGTGAAAATCGTTGAAGGCAGAACACTTCATTTAAGTCGGGACTTAGGCATTTTGAGCTCATTTATTGCATTCCTTGGGAAATTTTTGGAGCTCTTAGAGAGAGGTTTTCATAACACTTGAGGTGAGTAATTTCTACATAATATGAGTTAAATATATAGATTATGGGAAGATTTAACATGTAAAATATGTGAATCATGGGTTTAGATGAAAAACCTAAATTTTGATAAAAATGGGATTTAACCACGAAAAATGGTTATGGAATTTAATGAAAATCATATATTCGAGTTTATGAGGTTATGGGTAACAACTTTTTTCAGAACTTTCTGGAATCCCACGTGGGCCCGGAGGTAAATTTTAGGAATTCTTCAATTTAGGTTGGGTAATCACTTTAATAGTTAAGATATAAACTTTTGAACATGTAGTAATGATTTTATATAACATTTTACTAGTTTCGAGTCGTCTGGCACCGAATTGAGGGTTTAAAGCATATTTGTGGACCAGAAAGCAAGCTTTGAGACGAGGTAAGTCTCTTTTCTAACCTTGTAAGAGGGAATCAACCCCATAGGTGAATTGAATTAATATGTGCCACTATTTGTGGGGTCTACGTACGCATGAGGTGACGAGAGTCCATATGCAGCTACTAATTATGCTTATGTCCGGGCAGTTTAGGACCCAAACCATGTTATACTTGCGATGTTGCATCCTACTTGCTAATTTAAGTGCTTAAATCATATTAGAACTTGATAAAGAAATTGTAAAAGGTCGAATTTCATTTACTTGAGTTTTGGACGGGTTACTTGACCGTTAATGAGAATGATGTTTCTTTGGATATTAGCCTCTTAATAATCTTTGAATCGGTTGTTTGTAAAGTATTTTCTATTCTTGTGGAGTGGGATGAACGCCTCGATAGTAGAATAGATGCATTTATGGTTCGTGTCGTTCGACCCTCGGCAGCGCACGATTTGTATATTTTTATGTTAGATTGGGCTGTACGACCTCGGCATAATTCGTGTGTAATAATTCTTGAAGCCCAATTATAATTAATATTGTTTCATTGGCATGTTGGAATATAATTTGGGATTTACTATTAGTGAAAGAATTTTTTATTTATTCTTATTATTGAGTTTTCAGCTGTATTTATATCATCCATGCTTAATTATAATTTCGATATTGTATTGTTAGCCCAGTAAGTGTCGAAGTCGACCCCTCGTCACTACTTCTTCGAGGTTAGACTAGATATTTACTGGGTACATGTTGTTTATGTACTCACGCGACACTTCTGCACTAATCGTGCAGGATCTGAGGAAGGTGCATCTGGTTATCAGCCCGGCCCGCATCCTTGACTTCCACGAGACTCTTCGGTGAGCTGCCTTCCGAGTCCGTTCAGCACCACCCGAAGTCTTACTTTTGCTTTTACTTTCTGTCTATTCCACTCTAGACAGTAGTGTAGTATTTTTTTCTTTTTTTGTATATTTTACTAGTAGCTCATATACTTGTGACACTAGGTCCTGGAAATTTTGTTAGTAGACATATGATGATTTTTGGATATTTACTTATCTCAATTGCTTTTAAAATTATTTATATCTCATCTTATTAAAAATATTTCTACCTATCTATGCACTAATAAAAAAAAGCAACTATTTTTAATATGTTAAAGGAAGCAATCATGTGGTTAGATCATTGTTGGCTTATCTAACAGTAACGTTGGACGCCATCACGATCTATAGGAGAAATTGGGCCGTGACAAGAAATATCATGACATATTATTTTAAGATCGAAAGTTCTAAAAGTATTTTAATACTATGTGTTAAAAGGCTTTTTTTCTTAAATAAAAAAAATTCCCTAGTCGACCAAACAATATCATATAGATTGAAACGAAACGAGTATTATATTGTGTTTAAAAAGTTTTATTTTTCACTTCTTAACTTACTAATTGTAGGCTAGTACAAATGTATAATTCTATGCCTTACATGCTACAAGTTGCAATAAGTATCTAGTGAAAAAGATAATATCATTTTGTAAAGTTCTAGGCAATTCTTATATCGGCAAATATGGGAGGAGATGTTATTAGATATATTAGTCTTAAGATACGCACAATATGCGTGTATCTTATATCAATAAGAATAAGGTTTTTAAAATGACATAAAATATATTTAAAAGATATATTTGTGTTATAAAATTAAAAAAATATGAGCTCCTAAAGATGATAGATGTTAATCTATTTGTAGTTGTAGTAGTAGTAGTAAATGTGTCACGACCCCAATTTCCCTTCATAAGATGTCGTGACGGCACCTAGTCTCTAGGTGAGCCCAACTGAATTAATAGAAGAATTCAACCATCAAATAATAAATATGAAATAGAAATCTTAATACACAACTTACAATCCCAAACCGGTAGTACAAGTCATAAGCTCTATTGAGTTTGCTAGAAAATCCCTAAATACAACTATTCGAAATAGAATTAAACAATACAAGTAAAATATTATAAGGTGAAAGCGACTGCAGGTTTATCTTGAGTCTCCACAACAATGCTTGACCAGTCAGCTAATAATCCACAGCAACCGAGGCACCTGGATCTGCACAAAAATGTGCAGAAGCGTAGTATGAGTACACCACGGCAATACCCAGTAAGTACCAAGACTAACCTCGGTGATGTAGTGACGAGGGACAGTCAAGACACCTACTATACTAAACAACCTGAACAAGTATGGAGGTGAACTAACAGAAAAACAATATTAATATAAAGTTAAGTAGGATAAGGAATACAACACAAAACTTGCAATGAAACACTAGTAACAACAATTTTTAACAGGAAGCAGTCAGGTAATAATGATGTAGAGTAAGCTGAACAAAGTCGAAGTTCGATGAAACTCGAATAAAGGAAAAACCAACAACAACACAATAAGAACAACCGCTTTCACATCAGATCTGTTCAAGAATTTTCATGAGGTACCAAACCTCATAATCACAGCTCATCGGTCCCAATTCATGAACCTTAATCACTTGTCATCTTATGTCCACATTACAACTCATAACTGCACGGACGACTCATGTGCCAATAGAACATTCCTCACATAAAAGGCAAGTAGACAAGAACATATATAATGGTTAATGACGTCAGGATTCATCTTCTAAAACCGATATGGGTGATTTAACTACGTGTATGCTTGTGTAAGTGTTCTACACATTTCAAGTCAGCAAATAAGAATAGAGACAATGAATGTTACATAAGAAACGATCACCACAAAATGTACAGTGTAATAAAGTCAGGAATGAAGTTTGAAGTAACAACTAACACAACAAGATTAGCTACATAGAACTAAGCAAATAGTGCGACACAGGGGAGACAATTAGTAGTATGCTAAGGAGACAACAATTTATGACAAGTCAAAATACAGGGAAAATGACAACAAGAGCCCTACCAAGGTACTGCCTCGTAGTCTCAAATCATAAAATGAATCACAAACTTTCCTTATATCACCACGGGAGCCTTTATAATTAGTTTTTGAAAATCATTTTTTCCCGAAATAGCATCCTGTATTTTAGCCCAGCTTATCACATCGCATGACTTCTAGTAGTTCCCCTACTAGCCACGTGTTTCAAGCCCACCTTATCTCACTGCATGCATTTCAACACGCACACCTTATACCACCGCATGCATATCAATAATAACAATAATACGACAGAAATCTCGTGCAACACAATAACAACATCACGATAGAAGCCTCGTGCAAACACAATAACAACGGCATGGCAGAAACATTGTGCAAATGCAATAACAACAACACGACAGAACGTGAAAACACAATAACAACAACACGGCAAAAACCTCGTGCAAACCACATAACAATTATCTCAACAATAACACGTATGCCAAAACATAACAACTCAAATAAATAACTTTAACAATATATGCCCACATGCCACAACATTTCCTCAAAACAGTTTCAATATCACTACCACACATAGCCCTCTGCTCAACAACATTGAATACAACAACAACAACGATAATAATACGAGAATACGACAAGTAAATTAACTCAGGAACTTCAAAACACAAAGAACCGGAAGAACAAGCTCACAAAGAAAGACACAACAGGGAATACCGGTCTCAACAAGAATAGCTCAACAAGGACGAGATAATGTGTAGCAATAATTTCAGAAAAGTACAATTCAACGATAAGAGGGATAACATGAATCAATGATTCCAAATAAGTATAAGTCAACAATGATAAGGGATAACAAAACTTCGTTTAGGATTGAGCTATTACAGAAGAGATACAAAAAATTCAATTAAGGATAAGCATATTATGGGAAAGATAATAATAACTTCAACTAATGATAGGCAATTACAGAAAAGATAATAATAATTTCAATCAAGGATAAACAATTACGGAAATGATAGCATGGTAATAAAAGCGTCAACAACATCAGTTAAGGCACATAAGAGAAAAGTTGTGCTTTGCGAACGCGAAGGGTTAATACCTGGGTAGAAGCTATATTTGGGGGGGTTTGGCTCATTTTCACCTCATTTTTTCCATGGGAGCCGACTTTGGGAAAATTTTGGAGTGCCATTTTCATCATCAAACTTTAGGTAAGTGATTTCTACACCCTGTGAGTTAAATGCATGGTTTTTATGTGGGTTAAAACATGAATATTTATGGAAATTATGGGATTTTAAGAGAAAAACCTAGAAATTGGTATTTTTGGAATTTGACCACTAAATTGAACATGAAATTTGAAATAAATTATATATTTGAGTTCATGGTGTTATGAGTAAAGTTTATCTTCAAAAGTTTTCGGAATTCGGGCATGTGGGCCCGAGGGTTGACTTTATTGACTTTTCGGGCGGAGTTGGGAATTGTTATGAATTGATTTATTATGAGTATTAGAGTGTATTTTTATTGGTTTACACATTGTTTGACTACTTATGGAGCGGTAAACATAGATTTGAGGTGTTAGAATGGCGTTGGAGCTGGTTATGGAACTTCGGAGCGAGGTAAGTCTCCTGTCTAATCTTGTGAGGGGAAAACTACCCCGTAGGTGATATTTCTTGTTATGCGCAACTAGTTGTGGGTTCTACGCACGCACGAGGTGATGAGAGTCCGTACGTAGCTAAAGCATATTTATGTCCGGGTAAACTTAGGATCTTACCATGTAATATTTGAATTATTTGAACGTATTTGATGGCTTAATTAATTGAAGTTATAAATGAAATTGATTTAGAAATAAATATATGTACACTAGGCCAAGCCTTAACAATTTCAGTTGTGGGGAAGTTATTTGAGAAATGGTAAAGATTATATTCATTTTATGCCACATGTGTCTCGTAATTCAACAACTTCCTTTCTTTTCTTGTGGAGCGGGCCAAACGCCTCAACAGTATATAGATGTATCTATGGTTTGTGTCGCTCGACCTTCGGCAGTGTACACATTATTTTGGATCGGGCCGAACGACCTCGGCAGAATTGTGTGTTTTATTGCTAGTAGTCCGAATATTCACGAGATAAACCTTTCACTGATGCCCGATAGAAGATCGAGAAATTTATGCTTTAAAAGAAATAATTGGAACATTATGAAATTTCAAACTTACTCTACTATTGTTGTGCACTTCATATCTGCTATGAATTATCATATTATTTTACTGGACCTCTAGTAAGTGTAGATGTCGACCCCTCGTCACTACTTCTCCGGGGTTAGGCTAGATACTTACTGGGTACACATTGATTTATGTACTCATGCTGCACTTTTGCACTAAATCTGCAGGATCTGACAGGTTCATTTGGCGATTATCTTGGCGCGTAGGCACAACTGTTGAGGAAACTATATGTGAGTTGCATTCTAGGTTACGCATCGCAGTACACAGAGTACTATTTATCTTATTCTGCCTCATTTACATTCTAGACAGATGTTGTATTGTTATCGTACTCCTTAGTAAATGCTCATGCACTTGTGACACCATGTTTTGGGGTATACTAGTTGATGTTTACGCTTCTGTATATTATCATCGCCTTTCATTTCTCTTATAAACTATAAATTTTGTACGTTCCCGTGGATTTAAAAGTGTAAATTTCCTTCATTATTAAAATTTATGATTTCGATAATAATAAAATGAGTAATTAAATCGACCAATCACCGTTGGCTTGACTGACAATGGCGTTAGGTGTCATCACGACCTATAGTGAATTTTGGGTCGTGTCAGGAGTCGTACACACAAAAGTCAAATTCCGGTAAAATCTTACCGCTTATGCTTCTAAAACAAGAATCCCTATTCCAAATTGATCCCCAATCATCTGAAACCCGAACTCGACCGCACACACAAGCCATAATACATTATACGAAGCTACTCGAGACCTTATGCCGCCGAACGGGACGCTAATTCTCAAAATGGCCGGTCGGGTCGTTACATCATCCCCCTCTTAAACAAACGTTCATCCTCAAACGTGTCAAGAACCATCTCGAAGTCATCAAATCACTGAGTGGACTTACCATGCATACACCCGCGAGTGATCCCACGTCACCCCAATCCACATAGGCCCGACGACACCATCTCAACTGAAGATTAGTCCTTCCACCCATATTGATAGGCCTTAGAACCAAATTTCTCACCATCCTTTTACTTCCAAAAGACCCGATTCCTACATCAACACGCGCTACCAACCTCAACCAGTTGCACCAACTTATGCCTACACCCACAAGGTACAACCACACGACGTAACACATCACACATATGCCCATGAACATCTCACATATGCCCATGAACACATCTCTGATCATAATAGCTACCCATAATCAAATCCAGCACCGACAATTAATCCCATATCCCTTAGAACCCCGTTCCAAGCCTCCAAAACACCGACAATGATGCATGAAATATGAAGACCTCATAATTATTCACCTGAATCAACAAGTCACATCTAATGCTATCTGGGCACACACCTCTCAAGCTAAAACCCAATAAGCACAATATGAATATGGTTGAATATACAAGGAAACACATGAAGGAACTACCAAACTAGTCTGACAGGCATAACTCCCTATCAGTATTGTACTACAAACCAATTTCACAAGGGAGAATCATAACATATGAACTAATCGCAAGGATCTCATCCTAATATAACTCCACTGTGGCACGCAAGCCGATTCAAACACATCAAATAACATGAAACCGCGAGGGTATCACCCTCAACACTGAATCACAAGTGGAATACACATCATACCGACCGAAACCTTCCTCTAATTCAATTCTGCTAAAAAAATCACGACACATACTAAAATCCCTCACCAGTAGAGAATTTAAATCACAAATCATAACCAACCATCCAGAAAATCACATCAAAACCTACCGTAATAGGTAACAGAAAGTCACTTATAGTCTCATAGATCTCAGTAATGAATTAAACAACACGATAGACACAAGCTACCACTATAGAATCTCCCAACATGGGTAAATACATAAACATAGTACAAAAACATGAAACTCACCCTTATGTGAAGCAAAATAGGAGGACTCACCCCGATAAGCATAACCGAAACAGAATACGAACGATGCTCCTCTATAACAATTTGAACCCATACATGTACGACACCATATGGTGCAGCGGCCTCATCCCTACTGTAGAAAACACATCAACGGGTCGGGCCTCCCCCTCTTAGGCGCCCTCTACTCGCCTGACCTGCACCTCAAGCTGGCAATGCAGGGATATCAGAAACTGGAGTAGAACTCAAAGCCTGAATACCCTTCTGCGACACATCTGTTCAGAGTCTAGGATAATCTCTCACCATGTGGCTGTTGAAGCTTTCCAGTACAGGTATCCTGAGACCTATGGGTACCTAAAACACCGAGCAGGAGGCATACAATAAGGAGGGATAGAGATGGGTTGAGTGCTCGGCAACAAATCAATGCCAAAATCAATATCTCTGTCGGGCGGCATGCCTAGAAGATCAGCTAGAAACACATTTGGTAAATACCTCACTACTGGAACTGACTCAACTGTAGGGGTATCAATACTGACATCTCTCACATAGGCCAAATATGCATCACACCCCTTCTCAACAATTCACTGAGCCTTAAGAAATGAAATAACCATGCGGGGAGTATACTCTAAGGTACCCCTCCACTCTAATCGCAGTAAGCTTGGCATAACTAGTGTCTCAGTCTTAGCGTGACAATCAAGAATAGTATAATGGGGCGACAACCAGTCCATGCCCAAGATAACATTAAAATCTACCATGCTGAGTAATAATAAATCGGCTCTGGTCTCAAAACCACTAAGAGCAATCAAACACGACCGATATACGCGGTCCACAGTAAGAGAATCTCCCACAGGAGTAGATACATAAACAGGAGAACTAAAAGAATCCCGAGATACACGCAAATGTGGAGCAAAATAAGAAGACACATATGAATACGTAGAGCTTGGGTAAATAATACTGACGCATATCTATGACAAATTGGAACAACACTTGTAATGACAGAGTCAGAAGAAACTGCCTCGGAACGAGCCGGAAGAGCATAATACCTTGCCTGACCTCCCCCTCTAGGGCGCCTCGGCCTCCCCGATCTCCACCTCGAGCTAGCTGAGCAGGTGTTACGACCCGAATTTCCCACCGTCGGGACCATGATGGTGCCTAACCATTCAGTTGCCAGGCAAGCCAACAATTAGAGATTTAATACACTAGCTCTTTAAACAATTTGATAAGTGTCAAAAATTTAAAACATAGCAGATTAAAGAAGTGCGGAAGTTCATAATGATCCAAATATTCATACACAACTACCCAGAGTCTGGTGTCACAATTCACGAAATTCTAAGAGTTACTACAAATACTGGCTGAAGAAAAATACAATTGTTTTTTAATAAAAGAAACATTAAACTGAGGTTACTAGAAGGGGATTCCAGGGTCTGCGAACGTCGGCAGATCTACCTTGGGTCTCCTGTGGGATAGAAGTCAACAACTCTACACGGGATTAACTCGGTCCAGTACCGTAATCTGCACATAACAGTATAGAGTGTAGTATCAGTACAACCGAACCCATGTATTAGTAAGTGCCGAGCCTAACCTCGACGAAGTAATGACGAGGCTAGGACAATGCGACAACATAAACCTGTGCAGATAAATAATGTACGGGCATAATAACAAATAACAGAAGCTACACGTACAATATTGGGAAGGGGAAAACATGCTGGGGGGAGTACAAGATCGTGAGAATTGACCAATAAAGAAACACAACAACACCATACTTGCACCAATAGAAACATTTAAACATAGCAAAAAGACAAGTGCACGACATCACCTTTCGTGCTTTTACTCTCATCCTCACTAATAAATGACAGAAATGGTGATAATGAATATGAAATGGCACAGCATCACCCTTCGTGCTTTACATTCTTCCTCACATATTAATGATAATGAATATCCAATGGCACGACATCACCCTTCGTGCTTTACACTCTTCCTCACATGATAATGATAATAAATATGCAATGGCACGACATCACTTTTCGTGCTTTACGCTCTTCCTCACATGATATGATAATAAATATGCAATGGCACGGCATCACCCTACGTGCTTTACACTCTTCCTCACCCAAACAACGAAAAGCAATAACAACATAAAGAATATCTAGGCTAAGCTTGAATATTACGAATAAAGAATACAACGATCACAAGAATAAGACTCACTCGCATGCTAGGACTCGACAACAACGCATAGGTACTCGTCACCTCACCTATACGTTGTACTCAGCAATCAACACATAGCAAATAGGAAAAAATACCTAATCCCTCAAGCCAAGGTTAGACACAACACTTACCTCGATCTGCAGGCTATTCACTACTCAAGTACCCCTTTTCCTATAGAATTCACCTCCAACCCGCTCGTATCTAGTCATAATTCACTTACTAACATCAATTATTGCTAAATAAACCAGTTTCAATACATAAATTTAGGTTTCCCAATATTTTTCCCAAAAAGTCAAAAATCGACCCCAAAACTTGAGGTTCAGACCAAAATTCGTTTACTCATTCACCCCCCGAGCCCGACTATGTAATTAGTTCCGGAATCCATCCCCAGATAGAGGTCTAAATCCCCAAATTTAAAAAATCCCAAATGCTCCTAAAATCCCTAATTTCTACCCTTAAAGAACAAGAATTAGGGCTAGGAATTTAATGTGAAGAAAATATGAAATTTTGAACAATTCCCGTATTGGAGTCTGTTTTTACAACACTGGACAGGTCTTCATCGCGTTCGCGTGACGCCTGTCGCGATCGCGATGCACAACGGCCTAAGGCCTTCACATTCGCGAGTCGATCTACGAGTTCGCGTAAGGAAACTCCTCCCCTTGGCCTTCGCGTTCGCGATCCATTGGACGCGTTTGCGTAGAAGAACATGTCCCCTCCCCTAGGTCCCTTGTTCTTCGCGTTCGCGAAGGGTAACACCCCTGTTGATCCGCGTTCGCAACCTAATCTACGCGTTCGCGTAGAGTAAAAACCTCCTCAACCCAGATTCCCCTTCGCGATTGCAAGAATGGCTACGCGATCGCGAAGCACATCACACCAGACACCAGATACAACATACGCACACCAGATTTTCTAAGTCCAAACATCCCGTAGCCTATCCGAAACTCACCCGAGCCCTCGGGGCTCCAACCCAAACATGCACACAAGTCTAAAAATATCATACGGGATCGTTCGTGAGATCAAATCGTTAAATAACACCTCGAACTACGGATTTGACACCAAAACACATGAATTTTCTCAAGAACACTTAAAAATTCTATTTTCTCATCCGGACGTCCGAATCACGTCAAATCAGTTCCGTTTCTCACCAAATTTCACCGACAAGGTTTAAATATCATAATGCACCTGTACCGGGATCCGGAACCAAAATACGAACCCGATACCATCAAGATCAAACATTAAGCAAATTCTTCAAAATCAATAATTTTCAGTAATTAAATTTTAGTCAAAAATTCATATCTCGAGCTAGGGACCTCAGAATTTGATTCCGAGCATACGCCCAGATCCCATATTTTACTACGGACCCACTGGGACCGTCGAAACACGGATTCGGGTCCGTTTACTCAAAACTTTGACCGAAGTTAACTAAAATCACTTTTAAATGCCAAAATTTTTTATTTCTTCATTTTTTCCACATAAAGGCTTTCTGGAAATACGCCCGGACTGCGCACATAAATCGAGGTGGGTAAAAATAATATTTTTAGTGTTAATGAGCATAGAGTAGAGTCCTCAAACACAAGATGACCCTTTGGGTCATCACAATCTCCACGTCTAAAACAAACATTTGTCTTCGAACGAACATAGAAAAATACCTAAACTGGCAAACAAGTGGAGATATCTACTCCACATGTCCGACTCGGACTCCCAAGTGACTTTCTCAACAGGCTGACCTCTCCACTGCACTCGAAATGAAGGATAACTCTTCGACCTCAACTGACGAACCTGCCGGTCTAGAATGGCTACCGGCTCCTCCTCATAAGTCAGATCCTTGTCCAACTGTACAAAGCTGAAATCTAATACGTGGGACGGGTCACCATGATACTTCCAGAGCATGGATTCATGGAATACTGGGTGAACTGATGATAACCCTGGAGGCAACGCAATTCTATAAGCCACCTCCCCCACCCTATCAAGAATCTAAAAAGGACCGATATACCTAGGGCTCAACTTGCCCTTCTTTCCAAATCTCATGACACCCTTCATGGGCGATACCCGAAGCAATACTCTCTCCCGGACCATGAATACCACATCACGAACTCTACGATCGGCATAACTCTTTTTCTTGGACTGAGCTGTACGAAGTTGATCCTGTATAATCTTGACCTTGTCTAAGGCCTCCTGTACTAAGTCTGTACCCAAAAACCGAGCCTCCCCAGCTCAAACCACCCAACTGGCAACCTGCACCATCTACCATATAATGCCTCATAGGGAGCCATCTGAATGTTCGACTGGTAGCTGTTGTTGTAGGCGAACTCTGCAAGGGGCAAGAACAGATCCCGCGATCCTCCAAAATCTATAACACAAGTGCGTAGCATATCCTCCATGATCTGAATAGTACGCTCAGACTGGCCGTCCGTCTGAGGATGAAATGTTGTGCTCAGCTCCACCCGCATACCCAATTCACGCTGCACTGCCCTCCAGAAGTGCGAGGTAAACTGCGTACCTCAATCAGAAATGATAGACACAGGCACGCCGTGAAGACGGACGATATCCCGAATGTAGATCTCCACCAACCATTTCGAATAATATGTAATTGTCATAGGAATGAAGTGCGCTGACTTAGTCCGCCTATCCACAATAACCCACACGGCGTTGAACTTCCTCTAAGTCCATGGGTGCCCAACAACAAAGTCCATACTGATACGCTCCCACTTCCACTCAGGAATCTCCATCTGCTGAAGCAAACCATCGGGTCTCTGATGCTCATACTTCACCTGCTGACAATTCAAGCACTGAGCCACATAAGCAACTATATCCTTTTTCATCCTCCTCCACCAATAATGCCACCGTACATCCTGATACATCTTCGCGGCACCCGGGTGAATAGAATACCGAGAACTGTGAGCCTCCTCAAGGATAAACTCATAAAGACCATAAACATTACGCACACATACACGACCTTGCGTCCTCAAAATTCTGTCACCTTCAACAGTAACCTGCTTGGCACCACCGTGCCGAAATGTGTCCCCACGGACCATCAAGTGAGGGTCATCATATTGCCGGTCTCTGATACGCTCAAACAAGGAAGACCGAGCGACTATGCAAGCTAGAACACGACTGGTCTCTGAAATATCCAACCTCATAAACTGGTTGGCCAAAGTCTGAACATCTGAAGCTAGCGGCCTCTCACTGACTGGAATGAACGCAGGGTTGCCCATAGTCACTGCCTTCCTATTCAATGCGTCGGCCACCACATTAGCCTTTCTCGGATGATACAATATGCTGATATCATAGTCTTTTAATAGCTCCAACCATATCCTCTGCCTAAAATTGAGATCTTTCTGCTTGAACAAATACTGAAGGCTGTGATGATCCGTGAAAACCTCACACGACACGCCATAAAGATAGTGCCTCCAAATCTTCAGCGCGTGAACAATAGCTGCCAGCTCTAAATCATGAATAAGGTAATTCTTCTCATGAACTTTCAACTTCCGAGATGCATATGCAATCACACTGCCCTCCTGCATCAATACCGCTCCGAGCCCAACACGGGAGGCATCACAATACACCGTTTAAGAGCCTGAATCTGATGATAATACCAACATCGGTGCTGAAGTCAAAGCTGTCTTGAGCTTCTGAAATCTCGCCTCACACTCATCCGACCATCTAAATGGGGCACCCTTCTGGGTCAACCTGGTCATAGGGGCTGCTATAGATGACAACCCCTTCACAAACCGACGATAATAACCCGCCAAACCCAAGAAACTCCTGATATACGTAGCTAAAGTGGGTCTAGGCCAGTTCTTGACTGCCTCAATCTTCTTAAGATTTACCTGAATACCTTCTGCTAATACGACGTGACCCAAGAAAGTGACTGAATCCAACCAAAACTCGCACTTCGAAAATTTAGCATACAATTGACTGCCCCTCAAAGTCTGGAGCACTATCCTGAGGTGCTGCTCATGCTCCTCCCTACTGCAGGAGTATATCAAGATGTCATCAATAAACACGATCATAAAGAAATCCAAATAAGGCTTGAATACTCAGTTCATAAAGTCCATAAATGTAGGTGGGGCATTGGTCAACCCAAAGGACATCACCAGAAACTCATAGTGCCCATACAGCGTACTAAAAGTTGTCTTAGGGACATCAGACACCCTAATCCTCAACTGATGGTAGCCAAATCTCAAGTCAATCTTCGAAAACACTTTGGCACCTTGAAGCTGATCGAATAAATCATCAATCCTCGGCAACAGATACTTGTTCTTGATAGTGACTTTGTTCAAATGCTGATAGTCTATACACATCCTCATAGACCCATCCTTCTTCTTCACAAACAACACTGGTGCACCCCAGAGCGAGACACTAGGTCTAATGAAGCCCTTATCAAGCAAATCTTGTAGATGTTCTTTCAATTCCTTCAACTCTGGTGGGGCTATCCGGTATGGTGGAATAGAAATGGGCTGAGCACCCGGAGCCAAGTCAATGAAAAATTCAATATCCCTGTCGGGTGGCATCCCCGGCAGGTCTGAAAGAAATACCTCAGGAAACTCACGAACAACAGGCACAGAATCCATAGAGGGAACCTCATCACTAGAATCACGAACATAAGCCAAATAGGCCAAACACCTCTTCTCGACCATACGTCGAGCCTTCATGTAAGAAATAACCCTGCTGGAGGAATGGCCAGGAGTCCCTCTTCACTCTAATCGAGGAAACCCCGGCAAGGCTAATGTCACTGTTTTGGCGTGAAAATCCAAGATAGCATGATAGGGTGACAACCAATCCATGCCCAATATAACATCGAAATACACCATATCAAGGAGCAAAAGGTCTATACTGGTCTCAAGACTCCCAATAGTGACCACGCACAAATGATACACACGGTCTACAACAATAGCATCTCCCACCGGTGTGGACACATATACAGGGTCACTTAAGGAATCAAGAGGTACAACTATGTATGACGCAAAATAAGATGACACATAGGAGTAAGTAGACCCCGAATCAAATAGAACTGAAGCATCTATACTGCAAACTAAAATAATAACTGTAATGACAACATCATATGACTCAGCCTCAGGTCTAGATGGGAAATCATAACATCGGGGTTGGGCCCCACCACTCTGAATCATATCCCTAGGACGACCTCTAGCTGGCGGACCTCCACCTCTAAAGGCCTGACATCCACCTTTAACAATCTGACCTCTACCTTTAACTGTCTGACCCCTGCCTCTGGCTGGCTAAGCAGGCGACGCAACTACTGGTGCTGGAACCATGGCACGAGAACTCTGGTGTTGTGAATTGCTCGACAAACGAGGGAAATATCTAGCAAGGTTCCTCGGGTCACCACAAATATAACAAGACTTCGGCTGCTGAGACTGCTAGCCGGCAAACTAACCCTGTCGACCTGAATAACCACCCTGAAAACTCTGAAGAGGAGGTGCACTGATAGGAGCTGGTGGTGCACGGTAGGCTGGCTGATCAGAATAAGGCATATAAGAGCCACGACCACTTGGGGCACCTTGGGATGCCTGGAGTGTTGAATGAAATAGCCTGGGATGATGGCCTCTACCATAAGTACCCCTGCCTCCAGATGAGGCACTACTGAATCCACTGGAATGACGAGGTATCTTGTCCGACCCCTGACCTCCCTGTCCAAGAACCATCTCGACTCGTCGGGCCACATTAGCCGCATCCTGGAAAGAAATCTCATTCTCTATCTCCTTAGCCATCTGCAATCTAATAGGCTGAGCAAGACCCTCAATAAACCTTCTCACCCTCTCCCTCTGTGGGGATAAAAAGAATAGCATGACGAACCAAATCCACAAAATGAGTCTCATACCGAGTAACGGTCATGCTTCCCTGTTGGAGACGCTCGAACTGACGACGACGCTCCTCCCTCAAGGTGATAGGCCGAAACTTCTCTAAGAAGAGATGTGAGAACTGATCCCAAGAAGTAGTAGGCGGACCAGCTAGTCTGGTCAATAAATAATCCCCCTACCATTTCTTGGTGGAACCAGTCATCTGAAAAGCAGCAAAGTCGACCCCATTAGTCTCCAATATACCAATGTTTCGAAGAACCTCGTGACAGCTATCAAGATACTCCTGGGGATCCTATGAAGTAGCACCACTGAAACGAACTGGAAAGAGCTTGTTAAACCTATCCAATCTCCATAAGGCCTCAGAAGACATAGTTGACCCATCACCGGGCTGTGCCGGAGCAACCGGTTGAACTACTCCGACTGGAAAAGTTGCTGGAGTCTGAAACTAGGGAGCCATCTGCTCCGGAGTGTGAGTAGCAGGAGTCTGGGCTCCTCCTCCAGCCTGAGATACGGTTGGTGCCATGGGGAATGCGCTAGTCTGAGCTACACTCTCCATAAGGTCCACTAATGGGACCAAGGCATCCTGGAGCACTGGGGTGGCAATAAACCCCTCCGAGACCTGAGCTGGTCCGGCAGGAATAGTCTGAGCTGGAACCTCCTCATCGAACTCTACCTGAGGCTCCACAACTGGGGATGTTACTCGGGCTCTGGGCTGAGCCCGGCCCCAGCCTCGGCATATGACATGGCCTCGACCTCTGCCCCTCGAAGGAGCTGCTGCTGGAGGATCCGGATACTGATCAGCGGAAGAAGCGGTACGTGTTCTCGCCATCTGCGAGAGAATAAGAATAGAAAAGTGCAGTCAGTATTGAGATATCAAGAATCACACGACAGAGTTGAATAAAAGTGAATTTGTTCCTAACTTTATAGCCTCTGGGAGATAAGTACAGACGCCTCCGTACCGATCCCCAGACACTACTAAGCTTGTCCGTGAATTGTGAGACCTAAGAAACCTAGTGCTCTGATACCAACTTGTCACGACCCGAATTTCTTACCGTCGGGCTCGTGATGGCGCCTAACCATTCAGTTGCCAGGCAAGCCAACAATTAGAGATTTAATACACTAACTCTTTAAACAATTCGCTAAGTGTCTATAATTAAAAACATAACAGATTAAAAAGGTGTGGAAGTTCATAATGATCCAAATATATATACACAACTACCTAGAGTATGGTGTCATAATCCTGTCGCGATCGCGATGCACAGCGCCCTAAGGCCTTCACGTTCGCGAGCCGATCTACGCGTTCGCGTAAGGCAGCTCCTCCCCCTGTACTTCGCGTTCGCGATCCAATGGACGCGTTCGCATAGAAGAACATGTCCCTTCCCCCAGGTCCCTTGTTTTTCGCGTTCGCGATAGACAGGTCGCGTTCGCGAAGGGTAACACCCCCGTTGCTCCACGTCCGCGACCTAATCTACTCGTTCGCATAGAGTAAAAACCTCCTCACCAGATCACACGAGCCCTCGAGGATCCAAACCAAACACACACACAAGTCTAAAAATATCATACGAACTCGCTAGTGCGATCAAATCGCTAAAATAACACCCCGAACTACGGATTTGACACCAAAACACATTAATTTTCTCAAGAACACTTCAAAATTCTATTTTCTCATCCTGACGTCTGAATCACGTCAAATAAGTTTTGTTTCTCACAAAATTTCACCGACAAGGTTTAGGTATCATAATGCACCTGTACGGGTCTTTGAAATCAAAATACGGACCCGATACCATCAAGATCAAACATTAAGCAGATTCTTCAAAATCAATAATTTATAATAATTCAATTTTAGTCAAAAATTCATATCTCGAGCTTAGGGTCCTCGGAATTCGATTTCGGGCATACGCCCATATCCCATATTTTACTATGGACCCACCGGGACCGTCGAAACACGGATTCGGGTCCGTTTACTCAAAACGTTGGCCGAAGTCAACTAAAATCACTTTTAAATGCCAAGATTTTTTATTTCTTCAATTTTTCCACATAAAGGCTTTCTGGAAATTCGCCCGGATTGTGCAAGCAAATTGAGATAGATAAAAATAAGATTTATATGGCTAACGAGGGCAGAGTAGAGTCCTAAAACACAAGATGACCATTTGGGTCATCATAGAGCGGTAGCTGGTGTTGGAAGCATGGCTGGAGGACCCGTTGGAGCACGTGGTGGCTGAGAAGTCTGTGGAGGTGCACCCCTCCTAAGCCTGGGGAAATTCCTCACCAAATGGAGACTATCGCCACACTCAAAACAACCCCTCGGAGGACGTCATTGTTGTGACTGACTCGGGCCAGTCTGCTGGACTGGCCGCTAATAACACCCCGAGTAGGAGGCATACTAGATATTGGTGGTGAATAATAAGGCTCCTGGGGCCTGGAAGGAGCTGGAACACCATTGGCGACTGTAAGAGCTGAATGGACATGGCGACTCACATAACCCCTACCATGGCGAGCTGCTAGGGCACGAGCTTCAAAATAATAACCAGTCTCTCGAGATCTCTTGGCCTCTCTCTCCTCTCTATCCCGAGCAAGCAATACTCACGACCTGCTGATAAGAGATGTCCATCTCCAACTCCCTGGCCATACTGGTCCTGGTACTGGGGTGGAGTCCCTCAATAAAGCGACGAACCATCCCCCGAACTGTGGCAACCAAGGCCGATGCATGTCGGGCCAACTCACTGATACAGACCGCATACACCGACACAGTTATAGAACCCTGGCGCAGCAGCTCAAAATCCGTGAGCCATGCATCCCTAAGGCTCTGAGGAACATACTCTCTCAAAAACATATCTAAGATATGAGTCCATGTGAGTGAGGCTGCCTCGTCCGGACTACTCAGCTCATAAGCACGCCACCACTGATAGGCTGCTCCTCTAAGCTGGAAAACAGTGAAAGAAACCCCACTCATCTTCGCTATGCCCATTGTACGGAGGATACGATGACACTTCTACAAAAAACCCTGAGCATCATCTGAACCTAGTCCGCTGAAAGTAGGTCGGTGGTACTTCTTGTATCTCTCAAGTCTGAGCTGCTCTGCCTCAGAAGCAGTTGCCCTGGTCTCATGCTGAACCGGAGCCACTGGTGGAATAGGAATAAACTTTGGGGCATAATCAACCTGGATCCTCAGCTCAGGATTGCGGGCTGCGGGAGTCTGTGCCCCTCCCCCGACCTGAGATGTGGAGGGAGCTAGTGGGATCACTCCATCCTGAGCTAAAGTGCTGAACATGCTCATGAACTGGGCTAGAGTCTCCTGGAGGGCTGGTGCAGTAATAGGAACCTCCGGTGTCTGCCCTCCAGCTGGAGCTACTGGGGGCTCCTCTGTCGCAGCTCGTGCAGGTGCTATGGCTACACCGCTTGGTCTTCCTTTACTCGGCCCGACCTATGGCGGCCCTGGCAAGGGGATCATGTGCCTTATCTTCAGATCTCCCGGTCCGGGTCCTCACCATCTGTGAGAAAGAATAGAATATAGAATTTTAGAATTTGATGTCAATAACTTGCACGACAAGGAAATCAAAGAAGTATGATTGTTCCTAACAGTTCTATAACCTCTTGAAGATAAGTACAGACGTCTCTGTACCGATCCACAAAACTCTAATAAGCCGGTTTGTGACTCACGATACCTATGAACCTAGAGCTCTGATACCAACTTGTCACGACCCAAATTCTCCCTCCGTGAATTTGCCGTGACGACACCTAGTCTCTACGACTAGGTAAGCCTAACACTTTGCGGAAAAGAAATAAAAGCATGATCATTAACAATTAACATTAATGATAATCTAAATAAGCAAGTAAATGCCGCTCGGCATATACAATTACCAACTTCCGAAGCATACAAAACAATCACAAGACCTGGAACACCGTAAGTTACAAGCTACTAAAAGGAGTCTTAATTGTTCTATACAACATTTCTACAGAAAGAAGGAAAAATTAACATAAGGGGATAGAGGGGAACTCCGAGGATCTACGGTGCAGGCAGATTTACCTTGAAGTCTTCAGTAAGCAGCAACGACTGCACTAGCGATGCGACTGGTAAGATGTACCTGGATCTGCACACGAAAAACATGTGTAGGAAAGGGCGTGAGTACACCACAATAGTATCCAATAAGTGCAAGCCTAACCTCAGTCGAGTAGTGACGAGGTCAAGTCAGGTCCCTACCGGAATATATATATATACGATAAGGCAAGGAAAAATGAAATATTGCGGTAAATAAAGGCTGAAATTTAACAAAGAAGAAACATAGAAAACAACAACTCAATACACAACAAAACAACTGGGGATCTCCCGAGATACCGTCTCGTAGTCCCAAACGTAAATGTGCAGGGGGGATCTCCCGGAATACCGTTTTGTTGTCCCAAAGTAAATATGCAAGACATGGGGATCTCCCGAAATACCGTTCCATAGTCCCAAAGTAAATATGCAGTACATGGGGATCTCCCGAAATACTGTTCCGTAGTCCCAAAGTAAATATGCAGTATAGGGGGATCTCTGGGAATACCGTTCCGTAGTCCCAAAGTAAATATGCAGTACAGGGGGATCTCCAGGAATACCGTTCCGTAGTCTCAAAGTAAATATGCAGCCAACAATAGAATTCAATAGTTGCGGTACGATAACTTACAATTTAACTTAAGTACACGTTAAGGAAAATCAGGTAAAAATCACTAAACATGTTGCACGTAGTTCAGATAAACAGTTAAGGCAAGCAGGCATGCTTTCTGAGTCTAACAGGATACTACGCATGCTAATAAGTTCAAATAAGAGGAAAGACAAGTTATTATTTAGTGAAAAAATCGAGTTTTTACAACAATTAGCCCGTGTACGTACTCGTCACCTCACGTACACGACGCTCATATATCAGCAACAGTACCAATCCTAAAGGGAGTTCCCCCACACAAGGTTAGGCAAGCCACTTACCTCGAACCAAGCTCAAATCAATCTGAAATAACACTCTTTCCACGATATCCGACTCCGAATGGCACAAATCTAGCCAAAACCAATTACATAACATAAATATAACTACAAAAAACTAATCTGGCGAACGGAATCAAACTTAAAGCAAGAAATTGGAAAATCGCTCAAAACTCCTCCTCGGGCCCACGTCTCGGAATTGGGTAAAATCACAAATTATGAACACTCATTCACTCACGAGTCTGACTATACCAAATTTGCTCAAATCCGATTTCAAAATCCCGATCAAAACCCCAAAATTTGGCATAAGGACTTTTCCCAAATTTTCCCTAATCTTCCACTCCAAATCACTAATTAAATGATGAATTAAAGACATAATCATGAGAATTAACCAAAACTAGGTAAGAATCACTTACCCCAAACACCCACGTGAAAATCCCTCCAGATATCGCCTAATTCCGAGCTCTCATTTCCAAATGGTGAAAAATGACATAAACCCTCGATTTGGAACTTTAAATGTTTCCCAGGTGCTCTCTTCTTCGCGAACACGGGCACTCTCTCGCGTTCGCGTATAACAAAATTTACACTGGCCAAATTTCCTTCTTCGCGAATGCGAGGGACCTCTCGTGAACGCATACCTTTCACTTCCTGGTCCTTCGCGAACGCGATACCCACTACGCGAACGTGTAGACCAAATGGTTGGGGGGTCCCAGATGCCTCACTTCCTCTACGCGAACGCGTTCTACTCTTCGCGTCCACGATGCTTCCACTGACCATACCTTCACAAACGCGGGATCCTTTGCGGGAACGTGAAGAACAACTTGAGCTGGCCTCCCAGATGCTCTACGCGATCGCGAGACCTCTCTCGCGAACGCGATGAAGAGATGTCTGCAACAAAACACCAGAAAAATCTGCCAACTCCCAAAGTCTAAAAATGATCCATTAAGCATCCGAAACTCATCCGAGGCCTCCGGGAGCTCAACCAAACATTCCAACCAATCTTGAAACACCATACAAACTTAGTCGTGCCCTCAAACCACATCAAACAACATCAAAAATACGAATTACACACGGATTCAAGCCTAATGAACTTTGAAATTTCTAAATTCTACAAACGACACCGAACCATATCAAATCACGTCCGAATCACCTCAAATTTTACACACAAGTCATAAATGACACCACCTACTCCAACTTCCGAAAATCCAATCCGGATCCGATATAAAAATTTCCACTATCGGCCAAAATCGCCAAAATTCCAACTTTCGCCAATTCAAGCCTAATTCTACCTCCAAATCACATTTCGGACGCGTTCCGAAGTCCAAAATCACCTAACGGAGCTAACGGAACCGTCAAAATTCAAATCTGAGGTCGTTTACACACATGTCGACATCCTACTTTTTCAACTTAAGCTTCCAATTAAGAGACTAAGTGTCTCAATTCACTCCGAAAACCAAAACGAACCCTCCCGGCAAGTCACAATAGCAGAAATAGTTACGATAAATCAATTAATAAATTTGGAAGTTTAAGATTAAGAATTTCTAAATATAATAATATATTATTATTATTGGAACAACTTAAAAGGAAATAGTAACAACAACAACAACAACAACAACAACAACAAACAAACCCAGTATGATCCCAACAGGTGGGGTCTGGGGAGGGTAGTATTTACGCAGACCTTACCCCTACCTAATGCAGGTAGAGAGGTTGTTTTCAATAGACCCTCGGCTCAGGAAGGGCAAGGAGAAGAAGAGGAAAGGAAGGAAGGAAAGAAAGAAGGAAGAGAAAAGAAAAAGGGAGAGAAAAAGTATAAGTAGTACCAAATAATAGCAACGGGGAATACAACATCTAAGGCGAACAAAATCACATAACGTAATAAAAATCTAAGAATATGAATGGACATGCATGGTACTAAGACTATCGGTGAACAACTAAAGACTACACACTAACGTTGTACCTTAATCCTCGACCTCCATACCCTCCTATCAAGGGCCATGTCCTCAGTGAGCTGAAGCAGCGCTATGTCCTGTCTAATCACCTCTCCCCAGTACTTCTTAGGCCTACCTCGACCTCTTCTCAAACTCTCCATGGCCAACCTCTCACACATCCTGACATATCAATGCTTCTTCTCTTAACATGTCCGAACCATCTCAGCCTCGACTTCCACATCTTGTCCTCCACGAAGGCTACTCCCACTCTGTCCCGGATAGCTTCATTCTTAATTCTATCTCTCCTGGTACACCCACGCATCCATCTCAACATTCTCATCTCTGCTACTTCCATCTTCTACACGTGAGAGTTTTTGACTGGCCAACACTTAGCCCATACAGCATAGCCGGTCGAACCACCACTAGATAAAATTTACCTTTAAGTCTTGGCGGCACATTCTTATCACATAAAACACTAGAAGTGAGTCTCCACTTCATCCATCCTGCTCCGGTGCGATGTGCGGCATCGTCAATCTCCCCGTAAAAGGAAATAATACCATGAAAAATTAAATGTTCGATCTTATCTAACCGTAATGAAGTGACTAAAAATATTGCGGACTAGCTTCAAATCATAATAGACAAAAACATTAGGTAATTTTTTTGTGATATTTAAACCTAATGTATGGAGAGTGTATTTAATTTGTTGGAGGTAGCAGGTTAGATTTTTTCGAACTTATTTTTAATTTTATGATCTGGATATTTTCTTAATTTCAATATTGCAAGTTAAAAAGAAGTAAAAGAAAATTGTATGTATCAGTATTCTCGAACCAAATAACACATGAGAAATTTAATAACTGTCCAACTAGTGGGTGGACAATTGCCTACCCATGACTAGCACGAGAGACACTGTTCCGATTGTATAGTTTAGTCGGCAGGAGCGGGACGATTGACGGCGGCTGCGCTCAGCGGCGGCACAGAGCAAATCTAGCGGAGAATCAGAAGACTGGTAGGTATTTTAGCTCTTACTTTGATTCTTCCTCAGTTCTCCTCTGAAAACCCTAGTTTTTTGCATTTCTCAACTCCGTTAATTTCTTTCAAACCAGCTTAATTGCTTTCATTTTTGTGTCTTTTTATGGCTTTATTACTTCCATTTGCTATTGATTTATGTATTCTACTAGACTACTAGCCGTAATGGGAGAATACTTAGCTTTTGTAACTATAGTAGATAGTGATGGAAATTTACGAAATTGTGCCTCAATTTGGCCGTGATACATGTTTGTCGAAGCTCCTGAAGCAAATGAGAACTTTGCATTATGGTGGTGATTCAAATGTGAAAATGGTAGAATTGTGAATATTTCTGCCCAGTTTTATGTTCTCTGATCTGTTAGGGGCTCAGTGTATTCAAGCTTATTTTTTAGGTTTCCATTTTAATATTGTGTCTTTGTACCTGGTACCTCCTAGCTAACAAGTGCCCAGGTGCCTGGTGGATTAGCCGCATGCACAGAAGCTAAACTGGACACCGCCATTATCTGAAAGGAAAAATTGTCTCTTGATTAAAGAAGCTTGTCACATTGATGTAGATTTTTTGGGTAACAGTGATGTTCGGGCCAGCTTGCGCGCGCCTCGACTAGTCACATTGATGTAATTTTCTGACATTTGAAGCTATAATTTAAATTTGGGTAAGCTCGTTAAGCTTTAATATCACATCTGTAGTCTTATGAGACTTTTGTGGTAAACTTGAATTTGGTGGTGTCTCTTAAAACCCACCCTTCATCAAGCTCCTGGTGAATTTGTTTTGAAGTATCTTTGTTTTCTACCCTTCCAACTGCGGGTATAAATTAGGATATGTTAAACGGAGGGAATTCAAGCTTGTAAACTGTATGAGCTGGTTTGCTCCATTAACCTTAAGTGAATATTCCCAAGGAACACTTAAGTAGTTGAAGCATAGGAGTAACAACCTGGAGATCCCAGGTTCAAGTCCCAGCCACAACACTCTTGAACTTATTTGCTTCAGCTCGATGGGAGGTTTACCCTCCACCTATGCTTGCGGGCTTTTATAGGCTACCATGAAATAGTTAAGGTGCATGCAAGCTGTCTCAGATAGACAGACACCATTGTCATTAAAAAAAAGGAAAGAACAAGTACATTCAATGACAACTGGAGTATATATTGTTTCCTTACTCCTTAAATGTTGAATTATTCTGGGAATAAGAAACGCATAGGGAATTTTTCACTTTTCAAAATGTTTGGACCCTTCAGAGTTCAGAGAGATGACAGTTCTTGCTGATCGTTATGTTTGTTTTAACAGATACCAACAAAGTATGGCCACCAAACTGCCTTTTCCGTGCTGTCGAACAACTTCTAAACATTTGGTTGCCGATAATACTAGATCAAGACTTAATGGAACTGTTTGCCTTCGGAGAGCTGCACATTCGCTAGGCAGAATCATGCATTTCCAGCTATCCTTCCTTAATATTGTCCAACCTTCTTTCAGAAATTTCAAGTGAGTTTTTCACTTGGTCATGTGAAACTTTGATGTAACTTCATAGTTGTGCCCCTTCCCTCCATCAGAAATGGATTGCATGCATAAGAAGGAAACATGTGTGATTACAGCAGGTTCTTCCAGGTTTAATTTCCTTAAAAGAAAGTTCTCTTTTTCAATAAGCAAAAATATTTACAGATTTTAGGGTTCTTTGTTACCTAGTTTGTCAATTTTACGGTACTGGTTATTGTGCTTTGTGGAGAAGCCAAGATATGAGGATTGAGGACTCACAGAAAATCGCTTTTATCATTTTCCAAAAGTGCAAGCAACTGACATTAACAGCTTGCAGATATAAATCCTAACTATACTAAGAAAAACATGAGAATGTTAACATCAGTTCGTAAGGTGGAAGTCATTCCCCAAAAAATCAATTGAAAATTGCTATTTATAGTAACTATTTTTGATAAGGTACAATGGCTGGGTTAATTTTAAATAACTTCTCCCAATATCCATTTGTCTTGACTAAGTCCAAGTTTGCTTGTCCTGTGTACTCCTACAAGTCACCCTAGTCCCAGTTGCAATTAGGTAGGGTACCAACTATTTGGGAATATATAAAACTCTCCTTTGAGTTTCTGTATATTGTTCAAATAGTTAAATTCCTTAAAATATACCTGTTGGGGCTCATAAGGAAATTATATGCTATATGTTATCTTTGTTTAATGCTAGATCCTTGCTCATAGACTTATAAATGAAACTTTTTTTGTGTATCTCAAAGTTTAATTGCAAAATAGGAGGCTGGCGTGGTCTATAAGAAGTGCTGCAGATGGCAATGGATTAAATTCTTCTCCTACAACCAGCGGCAGCGGTGAAACTCGACTTATTAGGGCCATAGAAGCTCTTCTAGTGAAATTAGATTCCAGAATTAAGGTGCTGAGGAAAAACCTACCGGTGAAGTTGCTATTTTTCTTAGTGGGTTTCTATTGTGCAACAGCATTTGCCACTGTAATAGGGCAGACAGGTGATTGGGATATTATTTCTGCTGGATTAGCTGTGGCTGTGGTGGAGGGCATTGGAGCACTCATGTATAGAGCAATTCCTTTATTAGATGAGGTAAGGAGCTTCATCACCATGTTCAATTATTGGAAGACTGGTTTGACTCTTGGTCTTTTCCTGGACTCTTTCAAGTATTAGAGAGGAGAGGGAATGTGTACAGAAATCATAATGCCATTGAAATATCATAGTTTGATCTATTGGGGCTGTGTAGGCAAATTCATTTTGTCAAAGGGTATTTATACATCTTCTTGCAGGATGTCTGTTGTACAGTGTCTCCTAGCATATATGTCACTTTGTACATGGGAGGCATCCCCAGTTTGGTGCCACATTTGTAAATGTATAGGAAAAAATGATTTGATCATTCAGCTGATCTGCTCCTCTCTTTGATACTTTGGCAAGCTGATTTAATCAGCATAATGCTCTGGATTGTTACTAAGTATCGAATTTTTTCTCAAGCGTGAGTTATGGGTTATTAAGAATGGTAAGGAGTTGATAAGACGTATCAATTAGTGATATACGAGCAAGTTCCATCTCATAGGCACTCTGTGGTAAGTTCCCGATCTCGTGTTTGTACAGATACTTTTAGAATCGATGGCATGGAGTTGGATCTTGATGGAGGTGAAGAACTGTGTTTCTGCTGTATTGTTAACCTACGTTTAGAAGCCTTGCTTGGAGGAAATGACTCTTACTTCCAATGCTTTTCAAGGACACAATTACTTGTCTTCATGCTTGCTTTAGTGCTCTGTTTATTTATGAGGGGTATCAATGTATATCTGTTATGGAGAGAAAGCCATGGTTTTAATAGTTAATGATGATTTCAACCTGAGGTTAACTGATGAATTTCTTGATTTTGGTTCAAATGACTAGCTATTAAGGAAAGCTAACGGATGGATGAAGTTTATACCTTTTGTGAGAGCTTAAAGCTTTACTCATTCCCTTTGCTTGATGTGAGATATCATAGTTAGGATAAATGATCGACAAGAAGGATGTTCTAGTGCGTCAAAAGAATTGTGGTGACATGAAAACAAAATCTTTTCTAATTAAGCAATCAACCAACAACGATAACCTAGTGTAGTTTCACAAGTGATTTTTGGGAAGGTCGAGTATACGTAGCTTTAATCCTGTGCAAGATAATAAGATAACAAAAGCAAAAGAAACAACATTTAATAATAGAAATCTAAGGGTGAGAAATACGAGAATAATACTAAAGTTACTGGTATGGCAAAGAGAAGTGTTCGACTATGTACTAGCATTCTATCTTAATCCTTGCTATTCACACCTTCCTATTAATAGCCATGTTCTCGCTAAGTTGGAGTTGTGCCATGTATCTCTCCCCAATACTTATTAGGCCTGCCTCTACCTCTCGTTGGAACCACAAAGGCCAACCTCACCCTTCCAAACCATCTCAAACAATCAGCCAATAGAGGTACATTAGAAATCATCCAAGAGATACGGTAAAGATTCGCAAGTTAGATGATTTTTTTAATTAAGAATTTGAGATATGGTGAGGTGCGAATTGTAGTATAGTTTAATAAAGTGTGAGAGTAGAGTGTTCATCTGACCGCATAGCGCAGTGGATTAGCGCGTCTGACTTCGGATCAGAAGGTCGTGGGTTCGACTCCCACTGTGGTCGCTCCTTTTTCGCAAACTAAAAGAATACTCCTTTCTGCTTTTAGAACTTTTTCTTTCAGTTCTTCGTATATAAAGCTCTCACATATTAAGCACTTGTTAGTGCATAATACAAAATTCAGTTTATTTATTTATTTATTTGCTATTTTAAGATGTTATGGGTCCATTCTATAGATTAAAATCATTGAACTTAAAAGCTTTTGCATGAAGCAAGGCTTTTTTTCCCCGTCGGGGCATTTCCTATCTTTAAACTGAAGCTAGAGCCTGTACCCTCTTTGATTATTATGGAGTGAAGAGTGCTTTTCTAACTTCAAACATAATCATGAACAGATGTATTAGGGTTTCTAATTCAAGTCAGCTTCAACCAAGTGCATCATTCAACATTCTTGGAGTATGGGTGCCAACAGTTATTATTACACGAATTTTAAAAAATATGTACATAAAATATCTAATTTTGCGGAAAGACCATGGGTTCACGTGCCCCATAATTTTGCCTATTAATCTGCCCCTGAACATGTGGTGCCAATATCAAGGACCAGAGGCAGAGCTAAGATTTGAAGTTTATGGATTCGAAATTTTAGGTCTTTTAAGCTATTGAGTTCTAAAGTAATAATGTGTACATTTTCAATGACTTTTTAAAGATAAATACTGGATTTAAGCCAAAAACTACCGGGTTTGGTCGAATCCGTAGCCGAAATTCTGCCACAGTCAAGGACGGATCGTATTGACCATATAGTCAGGTAGGATGCACAAAGAAGGTACGGGTTTATCCGAACTCAATTGTTTTTGCTTAAATTCTACACATTTATTAAAAACCTCACTAAATAAGGGTAAATAATAAATTTCGAATGCAATAAATTTAATAGATGGTAAAATACTGAATAACTCATAAAATTCAAATCATGAATCCGTCTATATATATATATATATAATATTGCATCTAAAAAAAGTATATTATTAGAAAGCCGAGTTGCGTGAGACTTGAAAAGGTAGGGTAACACAAAGGTTTGTTTAGATACTTTATAAAAGTATTTCTTCGGTAATAGTGAAAGAACAAATTGCACTTAATCACTTTGACAAAAAACAATCCCCTGCACTGCACCCAGTGAATTCTAGATAAAAAACATCTTAACCTTGAAAATTTTTGGGCAAAATGAAATAATCACTGTTGAAATTCTCTAAACGGCCCTAAACTACTGTAGATCATAACACATCTCAAGAAAATTGAAAAAATCACCAAAAAGTATTGTATAAAATGAAAAATTCTACTTTACCCCCTTCATTTTTTTGAGCTACAACACAATACCCTCTAGTTTTTTGAATTTAACATAAATGCCTCTTGGCATTCTATGGTGATTGTCAACATATTTCCTATCGGACAGTTTTTGGAAAGAGTTTTCTAAAAGTATAGCTTCTAAAAAGCATCTGAAAAGTTCTTTAAAACACTTTAAATTTACGCTTATTAAAGTAAGTAGGGAACATAAAATCTTATTTTCGAATCTACCCAGAAAAACACATAAAATAATTGTTTTTCTGTCCAAGCCTTAGCAAACAAAATTACTAACTAGAAATAGTACAAGATTACTTGGCGAAATAATCGATATGAACCCAAGACACACACCATGACATTACAAAAAATTGGGATTAATATAGAAATAGCCGGCCAAATTTATGATTTATTTTTTCTAGCCGGTATACATTAATTATATACAGACCCAAATAGCTGCTCACTTAATCTCTTAAACTAAAAATAGCCGACAGATATATCATATAAATGCTTCCAACTACCTATGGGAGAAGGCTTGGACGTATAGCAAGATTAACTAAGAGGTATTGCATACGTGAATGATATTTTAAATGAAAATGTTGGAAACAGCCGGAGATGAGCGCTACCCAATGATTAAGACTTTAGAATACACCTTATCAACTACCAATAATGCCCATATCGACCTCAGTCTTGTTTTTGCTAGCTTGAGTTCATAACTTTACTATTTATTATTAAATGTAGAATATCCCGACTTCGCTAGCCAGAACGAAATGGACATATGTGCGACCGATTACGAGAGCTCAACCGATTAGATCAGAAAGAAGAGAAAGAAAGACCAATCTCCGAAAGGCCTTTGCAAAGTTGAACTTTAAGGGGGAATACTTTTTGTGGTCGTGCACATGAAAAAATCAAGTATTCTACGCATACTTGATTTACCAAAATTTTTGCTTCAAAGAATGCTTTCAAGCTAGGAATTTAAGCACTGATAGCTTTATTTGACAATTAGCTGGAAGTCGAGTATGCTTATTCAACATAAACTAAGGCATTGGGTAGATCGTATACTGCCATGTATGAATTTGATTCTAAGTCGGAGAATGCCCATGAATAGGGTCTTATTACAGAATCCGCAATTTTAAAAGTAGCCCTAGACAAATCATTACTAAGAGGAATTTCTTGCTAATCAGGTGCTATCATCGTATTATAATGATTATTCTGACGTCAGAGCAGACGGGACTACCAATCCCAGAGTAAATTAACATTGTCTGCACTACCACCTTAGTTTACTAGACCTTGGGGAATTGGCCAATTACTTTCACTCTGCGTGGCAACCTACCTTGGTTGAACCAAACATTACCATATAGGGAAGGAACTGAGTTAGAGTCATATGCTTCCTTTACCGATAGCCAGTACCGACCTATTCGAAAGCCCTCTTAAAGGCTCAAGAAGAAGGATTAAATGAATTGAGGAATGAGAAACTACAAGAGTTGCCTGGCCAAAGTCTTACCCTTTCTTTCCTTTTCGACTGCCATTATCATACCGCCATCACCAGATTCAATAGTTGCTCCTAGCCCGATTCCAAAACCTGACTAGGTTTGCAAGTTCAAGCAGCCTTGATCAACTATAGGAAAGTACCAGCTTTTTCATAGTGACAAGGACTTCGTGCGAAAGTATTGATTGTCGGTCTCATAGTGGCAAAGAAAAAGAAAGAGGAAGCACTCTATTCTTGCTGCGCGGCCCCTATAATAAAGAAATATGAAAGACAAGAAGCTCAACAACAAGGTCGTCTCATAGTACCACTTGTTTTTCTTTTCAAGCTTCCAAAAAAAAACAGAAAAAAACGTTATCGATTCAGTAGCTCGGAGTTCATCTCAATAAAATGTCAGGTCAATCACATGCCTCATCCTTTTAGTCGAGCATAGCTAACGCTAAGCCGTACCTGCATTGGCGTGATTTGGACCAGAGACTGAGAGTAGTCGTTATCGTTTTACATAGTAGTCATCCAGCAAGAAAGGGAAAGACCACTTAACGCAGTGGAATAGGAAATAGAGCGTCAAGCACAGCTTTCGTGTCACTAGAAATCCATTTTCGTTTATTGGGAGACTGAATGAAAAAGTCTTTGTCAAGCAGGCATAATTATCACGTAGATCGAAAATTGAGAAATACTATCTTCGGGGCCCTCACTTTAGGGCTATCTTTCACCGTTGACAGACATGACTCAATGTCCAGCTACGCTTTCTCTGCTAGAACAATGACAACCTAGTATGACTCCTCCTTCTGAAAGTGCCACAACTCCTTCTATCACAACCCCTGCAAGTATCAATCTCATTGTATGCTCTATGCCATATTCCTTATACTTTGACTATTAATTCATGTGCACAAACCTCCCTCACGAAGAGAAGTGGGAAAGTCATCTCTGCAAATAAAAGCCTTCTTCTTATACTATGGAATCTTGTCCAAATCGAGCGGTCATGTAAATCTTTTGTCTATTCGGCTCATATATATATATACTAGTCTCTCAGCACGTGTATGCCGAGCCATATAATAAACAATTTTGTATTGACTAAATAATTATGGAATAAAGTATGTTGATACCCAATTTTTTCCTCATATTTTTAAAATATATACATATATATATATATTACTTCCAAAATAGTATATTTGCATCATTATTTAGTTTATAAACCTATACAAGCATTTTTCATAATTTTTCATAATTTTTAGAAGCTCTAAATTAATTTCTTTCTGCATTTCTTTACATAAATTATCCTTCAAATTATTTTTATGATGATTTAATCATCGAAACTTATTTTTTACACCAACATGTATGTTTATAACATTTTAATCCATTTTTTATAATTACTTTTTCATTTTTAGGCTAATTGCATATTTTTACAATAATAGCCTATATTTATGTATAATTACATTATTTGTGCCAAAATAATTTTTTTTAAATTTTTTATAATGCTAATTTGTTATTTTAAATTATTTTAGTGCACAAATAATATTTTATTATTTATTAATTACTTTTATAAATTAGTTTTTGATAAACATTAGGTATTTTAAAAACTAGCCCCAATTCTAAACAATATAGGACCAAATAATGGCCCAAAAAACCCTACCCTAGCCCAATAACCCCAGCCCAAAGCCAAACAACCCACTAATCCCAACCCGGTTGGTACCCACTTTGCACGACCCGCCCCGGCTTTCTTTTAATCCTGGTCGTTGATCTCTCAAGATCAACGACCCACAATTAAACCCTACCTTTAATTAACCTAACCCCATTTCTCCTTTGTCGGCCGTCTCTGTATCCTCTCATCTCCCTTCTCCCTCCTTCAGAAACCCTATCCTTCTCTCCCTAAAACCTTATCCTAATCTCACTGAACATGGGATTTGATTGCCATTACTTACCATATTCGACCCCTCTTTGGTACTGGTGTTCTACTATAGTGCTTGCCTAAATATGAAAAGCATATCTCTTCCGAAATCGAACCAAAATTGGTTCAAACTCCTGATTTTGAGTATTATTCTGTCTATATTCGTCCTATGCTACTGTGAGTCCTATTATTTGCTTATATTCTGTTGATTTTCATTTTCCCTAAAACTAGAGTTTACAGATCTCTTAAATTGATTTTATTGACTGATTTGCACGTTTATTTACCTTATTTGTTGCTTAAATCACTCTGTCTCCCTTGTTTACTGTTCGATTTTACTACTATATAAACCCCTCCCCCATTCCCTTCTAAAGAAGACTCTAATCGCTAAAATTTCCACTGAGAATTGGGGCTTTTATTATGTGTTCGTTTATTATCTTGTTCTACTTTGGCTCTTGGACGGCTGAAAGCCAAGGCCACCAGATTTCCTACTTTCCAGCGTTCTTTGGGTGTAAACACTGCCCTGGGTTCTTTGAAACCCTTGGGAACTTGACGCGTCTGAGGTTCTGGGTATTTTCTTATTTGTCTACTTATTGAGCAATAACTGGTTAGTTCTCAACCTTCGCAATATTCATTCCCTTATTCTCTTATTACTATATCTATGTTCTCTGAAATTGCATGACTTGATATAATTCCTTGACTTTCTTCATATGTAATTCTGCATATAGCATGAACTTCTCTAGTATTGTCTCACGCCTAAACTGTTAGTCTAAAAAATGTATTTGTATCTAACTTAGGCAACTTGGACAGTTTGGAGCACGTTTAGCTTAATGTATTGACAATTTGAGTGTTTGCATTGGTTGTGTCACACCTCCTTTTTCATACGCCCCCAGAGGGGATACGAGAATTTTTCCACTTAAAGTGACATTATTCGAAATGGGAATATTTTCTTTTTATTAGAGTCGCCACTTGGAATAATTTATTTGGTGTCCCAAGTCACCGGTTTAAATCCCAAATTGAGGAATTTTGACTCTGTTTAAATTGTCTGCGAACCAGAAATCCGGGTAAGGAATTCTGTTAACCCGGGAGAAGGTGTTAGGCACTCCCGAATTCCGTGGTTCTAGCACGGTCGCTTAATGATTAAACTTGGCTTAAATTGTTTAATTAC
>ML413413.1:53331-83355 GCA_005239525.1 Nicotiana knightiana
AAAAAATCTTATATTCTAAGAATGTGAATATTTTTGTTGTTTTTAATTTTCTTAAATAGAATCTATTAAGAGTAAGATAAAAATTTAACATATTAAGATTAGATATAACCTTAATATTTATAGCAAAATAGTATAGAATTTCGGTGTGGTCAAAAAATAGTTGTTCACAGGTTGTATGGCCTAATCTTGTTTCCTGTCTGATTATGAACTTCTATGTTATTAGTATTCCCTAATCTGTTAAAACCTTCACTCTAGTTGTAATTTGCTCCTATGACTATGTTTGCCACTTAGTATGTTCTTACCCTGCTAATTCTGTATCCCCTCACAACTAATTATCTTAAATTTGTCTTTCCTAACTTGTTTCCCCCTATATTATGTGATTCTATCTGCCTTGTTGGTATAAGCTGTACTGATTAATCCCTACATTTACCACAATTTGATCCTTTAGGTCTTGAACTTGTAGCATTAGTGATAACTCTTTGTCTTACTAGCCTAATGCTCCTTGCCTATTAACTTTGTAATCCGAGAATGTTTAGAATTCCTTGCCTCTTATAAATATACCCAACCCCAATGTGTTATGTGAAAACTTGCAACATTAACTTGTTTCTTGAGTTCATGCACCCTCTGTGTTGATATGTTCAGTATGTGATCACTTTGTAATGTCTATGCACTCTTCCAACATCCTGTTACTTTGCTACTATTTTCATTGGTTGTTTCCCTTTTCTGAGTCTCTAATTCTTGGTCGGCTGAAAGCCAAGGCCTCCTAAAATTTCTCTATTAACCTCCCTAGTGTGAGCATTGCTCGGGGTCCACTTTGAGACTCTTGTGAACTCTGACACACTAGGGCCTAAAGTTCTTGACCAACTTTCTTCTTGACTGCTCAATTCTGTCCCTCTTTGCCTACTGAATAAGCCAATTGGCTTGTGTAAATAACTGTTTTCTATATCCTTTGATCAACTATGGTTGTTGGGTATGATCCAAGTTCTTTTGTGGTTTATGGGCTATGTTGAAACTTGTGTGAAAACAAAATTGAAGGCCTAGCTAGGCTAGGTACACTTTGGGCCTGCCTTAGGCCCACTATAATTATTTGTATCATTTTTGTAATTTTATTCATTATTGGGACTATAATAATTCTGTAATAACAATTGGGGTATTAGTAAAATAGGGAAAATGAGTCTATTCTAATATTTGCATGAAAGGATAGAAATCCTGGTTATAGGATTTGAGTGTTCAATTTGTTCAACATGCTCTACGTGTTTGTTAGATAATCTGCCTATAGGACATAAATATTTCACCTGCTCACATATTCATTTCCCTCACATTGTTAACTGCATATTATACTGCAATACAATAATTATTTGTTCAAATTGCTTCATGTTAGATATCATGCCTATAGGATCACGTTAAGTAATAAATACCTGCTCTTTGCAATATTCACATAGATGCCATGCCTATAGGACTATAATCGAATTAGCTACTATTACTGTTATTCCCATTAAATTTCTCGCCTAGAAAGCATGCCTATAGAAATGAAAGGTTAAACAACTAGTTTCAATTGCCAATTCTTAGAAATCCTGCCTATAGGACTCTGTGGCTCGCCTAGAAAGTGTGTTGACAAAAACAAACACTGGCAATTTTAAACTACCGACTGTCTCACTGCGCAAACAATTTATAAAGCATGCCTATAGATTTGTAATACTCGCGATATGCAAAGCAACACTGCCTGTACGTTTAAAATTCAGAATCACCTAAAAGCCATGACTATAGGATTTAAGACTCTATTAATTCTGAAATTGTCACCTGCCTAATATGTAAAACATGTTTGCGTGTATTTATTGCTTACATGTGGAAGCCAACTTGAGCCATTTAATATCCTTATGTGCAGTTCTACATGTTTTTGAATATCGCTTAGATTTATCATTTCGAGTAGCCTAAGTTAAGTATAAAACCACCCAAAATAGAGGTCCAAATGCCTCCTGGGCCATAGGAATGGGACGGATAGTGCACGCATAAGGCACGATTTAGAATCAACTAGTGCGCTTTAGGTAAAAATATAAAGATAGTAATCGGGTAGCAGGAGATAATAGTCCGTGCCCGCTGAATAATATGAGTGACACCCCATCTCGAGGGAGTTACAAAGTATTATTTATGTTGCACGGGGTGAACCTTTAGGCTAAAAAACTTAGGATCCCCCCATCTTGTCTTTGAATTAATTGTTTGTACTTACTCAAAGTCTTTTAATAATGAAATCTCCAAAATTTCTTGCTTTCTTTGTCTTTGTTTGTCTGACTAATTCATATATTTCGAGTTCGGCTCGGACCCACAGTTGTGGACCTCGAAGAGTGCCTATCACCTTCTCTTTGAGGTAATTTGAGCCCTTATCCGATCTTTGGTGACACAAACTGGTTGAACCTGAGTCATATGCAAATAGGTGCCTTAACGCACCTTAAAACCGTTAGGTGACGACTCTCTTTTAACACCTCCTTAAAAGAGTTGTCACATGTCGAAATCCGATTTCGCGAGAAAAATGAGCGCGACAAAGTATAAACTATACAGATAAATAATGTGGATCGTCGTATGACGAATTGTTTATTGAGGTCAAAATGATGAGATATCGTTTGAACCTACAAAAATACAATGAAAGTTTGATTAGATACATGTTATTCCCTCCATCCCTATTGGCTTGCATATTTTGATAGTCTAACAAGTTAATCAGTGAATTCAAACATATAATCTTCAAGTTTTTTTTAAGTAAATTTACATATTAGACAACAACGTAAATAATTATCAATTTAAATTTTTTATTAGGCATATAAATAAATTATGATCAAAGATAAATTCTTTTGACTCTTAAAATTCGAACGCCACCTAAGTTGAGAAGGAGAAAATATTTTTCTTTTACTTATTACGTTACACGTTACAAACATGTAATAAAGTGTTTCGAACTTAATACTTCCTTATAGATCCAACTGTATGTTCCTTTTATTTGTTTCGATTGATATATCATGACCAGTACATAGAGTAACATTTTAATGCCCCTGCCTTGATTGGCCTTTTGTTAATTTGTTTAAATTAAACAATATCCTGCTTCATATTAGAGATTTATTAACATCAATAGTTGATATCTAAATTTATGAAAACAATAAATTATTTAGATAAACATATAATAACATACGTTAGACAATGTATACCGATTATAATATATAAACAATAAATTTGATCGGCTATATAATATATATCGATTATAATATGTAAATAATAAATTTGATCGGCTATTTAAATTATATATTCATAAACTATTTTTAATTTAAGAAATTAAGTGAGTTAGCATTTGGGTTAATCCTTAAAGAAATGAGGGAGTATATTTGGTTGAAGCTTGTAAGTGTAAGAAAAAATGCAACCGCTCAACCATAATACACTTTGAAGCTGCCTTTCTGACTCTGAAAACAACCAACCTGAAACATTCCATCCATAAACACTTTACAAATCCCTTCATTCTTCAACCCAAAACCTGAAAATTTACCAATATAAGAAGAAGAAGCCATGAAATTGCACACACAATCAAGTATGAATCACAGAAGAGATGAAGAAATGTCAATGTCAATGTCACAAAACACAACCCCACCTTCTTCCCCAAAGCCTCTCAAACACCCCAGATCTCTACCTAGATCCATTAATTATCTCCTTAAAGAACAACGCCTTCTCTTTATCTTAGTTGGCATTCTCATTGGCTCTACATTTTTCATTCTCCAGCCCAACCTAAACCCATCTTCTCCAATCCCCAATCCATCATTTCACGTTTCTGAATCCGTGCCCTTAACCCACACATCAACCGTTACCACGTCGTATAAGACCGTGCGGGTCCCAGTTGGGATAGGAAAAAAACGCATGCGGATTGTCGTGACTGGTGGGGCCGGTTTTGTAGGGAGTCATTTGGTTGATAAGTTAATTAAGCGAGGTGATGATGTTATTGTGATTGATAATTTTTTTACTGGGAGGAAAGAAAATGTGATGCATCATTTTGGGAATCATAGATTTGAGTTAATTAGACATGATGTTGTTGAGCCTATTTTGTTAGAAGTTGATCAGATCTACCACTTGGCTTGCCCTGCTTCTCCTGTTCATTACAAGTATAATCCTGTCAAAACTATTATATCCTTTTCCACATCATTATTTTCTTTATATTGTGTGTAAAATACTTTTATACTATCACTGTACTTTTACGCTCTATAATAGGTCATTTACCATCTTTCTAGGTTAGTAATTCATTCTTGCTATAGAAAGTTATCTATAATTCACTTTTAGGTAGCCTGATAGCGTAAATATTCTTTGTACTATCGATGCATAAGAGTTAAACTCGATAAGTGTTAACCTGTTAAGGAATTTCATGCATGTTTAATTGGTGAGCCTTGACGCATCGGTAAAAGTTGCAGTCGTGTGACTAGGAGGTTACGGGTTCAAGCCACTGAAAAAGCCTCTTGCAAAAATGCAAGGTAAGGCTATATACATAAAAACCAATGTGGTCCAGCCCTTCCCCGAACCCCGCACATAGAGAGAGTTTTTTAATTTATTTTTAATTCATTAATTGGCGTTCTATTATCTTTGTTAATTTGGATGTATTTGAGATCCTTAACTGTAAATACAAGACAAATATGATGGATACTCTTTAACATGTTGCAGGTTGCTAATCCATGCTTATCATAGAAAGTTTGCTATGATGTGGCTTTTAAGTAGAATGCTTGACCATCAATTTGGTTTTTTAAGTGGCGTGACCGTGTAAAAATTCTCTTTTTGCACTAATTAACATGTTAAGGAATTCCATGCATGTTTAATTGGTATATTATTATTTATTTGATTGGATGTATTTGAGATCCTTAACTATGATTACAAGACCAATGTGATGGGTACTCTTAACATGTTGGGCCTTGCCAAGAGAATTGGTGCGAGGTTCTTGCTTACTAGTACAAGTGAGGTTTATGGTGATCCACTTGAGCATCCGCAAAAGGAAACATATTGGGGACATGTGAATCCAATAGGTACACAGCAGCCTCAGTAATTTTTTTCTGGTTTTTCTTTGGTAAGGTAGTATGTCTGATGGATTTTAGTGACGTTTGAGCGTCTTGAAATATCTAGGTGTTAGGAGCTGCTATGATGAGGGAAAACGAACTGCTGAAACCTTGACCATGGATTACCATCGTGGTGCAGGTGTTGAGGTAATGAAAGATTTGTGTTTCTTAGCACTGATTATTATGATATGTGATGTGCTGAATGCTCATGTGCATTTGAATGAGCTTTCCATTCTGAAGGCTTTAGCTTTCTATGTGAAATGAATACTTAGTGTCGTGGTGAAACAACTCTTCTGGTTGAAGCAATGAGTGAACAACTCTTCTATCATAAATTTGGGAAGCTGCTTGTATTTTAAGTCACGAAAAATAATTTTTGCAGTTCTAAATTGTGAAACCTTGAAAAAACTCTTCTTTATTATGATCATGGAAGCGTATAGAATATAGGCAATAACAGGGAGGCTTTTTCCAGTTCCAGATGTACTCTTTCTAATTTAAGAATCTATCCTAATCAGTTTTCTATTTATGACATGGCATTTAACTCTATCTCTTCCAACTTTATGGCTTGCCACATTAAAACAAGACTATAAGCAGTAATTGATATCGTATTTCATAGATGACCCAGAATTCACAACCTGTAATATTATATGCAGGTGCGTATTGCCCGAATTTTCAATACATATGGACCTCGCATGTGTCTCGATGATGGACGTGTTGTCAGCAACTTTGTTTCCCAGGTTTGCCATCCCAGCTTATACTAACATCGGTGCTGTAAACCAAATTTGTAAATCTCTTTCTAAAACCATATTTGCAGGCCATCCGCAGGCAACCGATGACAGTCTATGGTGATGGGAAGCAGACACGAAGCTTTCAGTATGTATCTGATTTGGTATGTCATTTTAACTAGCTACCATTCCATTTTTATGTCGCTGCCCTAGTATGCCATCGTTATCTTCAGTGCATATAGAAGGATGCTAGAAGGGGTAGATGCTTGTGGTAGATTATATTAGTTAAACAAAGACTGAAAGATGGGGAAGTACCGAAGTAGTAGGTGGGTAATTGCTGAATTAGGTCAACCACCGGTGGTAGTTGTGGTAGCAAAACTTGATTTAAGCTCTTGGAAATGTAAATCATTCCAAAACATTAAAAAATGATGTATGTTATAGCCAATATCGACATTTCTTCCTAGTTGAGCCAATTATTTTTTACTTTAAGCAACATCCAATTATTTTATGTTGCGAAAGAGCTTGTAAGGTGAAGTTCTAAATCTGGCAGCAAATATATTTATGCGTTGTGACGCCCCACGACGGAGGATGGGCCGCCGAGGAGAGGTCAAGCAGGACTGGCAGGCTTCTAGGTTGGCAAGCTTCTGATGAAGGGGTGCACATGCCACTTTCGGTGAACCCCACGTTGTAATGGGAGAGGAAAGCGAAGAGCTTTATAAGGTATAACACACGTTCACATGGTACGCACGCTTGGGTTCGAAGATAGTATAGCCCAAAGGGACAGATCCGTGGGGTCTGTTGGGACAAGGCGGACAGTATGTGACATGAACTTGGGTCGTGACATATGCCCTCTTCTTTAACTTGCTTAATTTAGTGGACAAAATATTTTACCACTTTTTGGAAGATACTGTGCCCTTACTCCCAATTGACCTACCTAGTTTGGCTAGCAGATATTAAGGCCTCATTTGTTTGCACTTAATGGAGGTCTGAATCTTAATCATTCAGATCTCAGACATTAAGTGCGTTCGTTTTTAAAGTCTGAATTTTAATTATTCAGATCTTAATCATTAAGGGTGTTTGTTTTTTTTACTTCACAACCACTTAATGGGTCTGAATAGGTCTGTATGATTATATAATAGAGACTTAATTTCATTAAGATGCTATCACATATTCATTATTAACTGCCGCAAACCGCCTACAATTATCAAAACAATTATCAACTACCACTATGCCACCACCACCATACTCAACCCCCACCACCACCTCCACCACCACCAAGCCACCATCATCCTCAATCATAGTCGTCACTATTATCGACCATCACCCACTATCACCACCACTCCGACCATCATATATCATTCTCACCCACAATCAACACTCATCCACCTTAACTACCACAACTGACCACCCAATCACCATCAACAACCACAACCGACACTGCTCATTATTATAACCTACCACCACCCACCCATCCACCACCTTTCTCAATCACAACTACTACCACCACCCGTCATTATTAACTATCACCACCCACCACCCGCCATTATTAACTATCACCACCCACCACCACCATCCTCAATCATAATCGCATAGCANCAACCACAGCCGACACTGCTCATTATTATAACCTACCACCACCCACCCACCCACCACCTTTCTCAGTCACAACTATTACCACCAGCCGCCATTATTAACTATCACCACCCACCACCACCATCCTTAATCATAATCGCCACCACTACCAATCACTACTAGCTACTAGCATGAACCACCGTCATCAACCAAAACTATCACCGACCACCGCCTCTAGTCGACATTCACCCGTTAGCTATCACCATCAACAACTATCATATTTTAAAAAACTATATATTTTATTGATAGAATATTAGATTAGTTAGTATTTCATTTGAATTTTATGTTTATTAAGTTTCAAATAAAGATAAATTTTATACATTCAGATGTTAAAAATCAAACAGTCTTAATTATTTCTATTCAGATCTTAATATATTCAGATGTGTATTCAGATTCAGATGTCTTAATCTTAATATACATCTTGATATTCAGATGTGTATTCAGATTTAGACGTCTTAATCTTAAAAAAAACAAATGAGGCCTAAGTGGATAAAGTTTGAACAAGCTGTTAGGTTTGAGCTTGCATAATCAGATATTAGTTGAAGATATGGAATAGTGTAAAGGTGTCTCCTCTTATGCAAGATGATATAACACAATGTTATTTTATGTAAGTTTGACATTTTGAGCCTTTGACATTTTCTCCAATTGGGAAAGATGCAAATCTTTACACCTCTGACTAAAAATGGAAAGTAGGTCAACCAAAAACCGGATGGGGGAAGTACATGGTTTTACTCAAAGATCTTTGCTTTTATATTATAGACTGATAACATCTATGTAATATCATGGTTTTTACTCGAGCATCTTGCTTCTTTTTTTAAAAATAATTAAAAATTCTTCTCCAAGAATCTTATGGTGCGCACAATGATGGTCAAAGAAGTACATGATTTTACTCAAAGATCTTTGCTTTTCTATTACCGAGATGACATCTATCTACCATCATTTTTTTACTGGACTGTCTAGCTTCTTTAGAAAAGAAAAAAAAAGATCAACTCCAAGAATCTTTTTTTTTTAAATGAAGAAATCTTCTCCAAGAATCTTACGGTGGGCAGCTCCTGAGTTGTGATTATATGCTGCTTAGCATCACCGAGGATCGCTTTGTAATTGGATTCAGAGAATCCAACCTGAATTAAAAGAAGATATTGCTTTCATTAAAATTTTAAGAGACTAAATGGGGTCATGGAAATGCTTGGATTTAAACTTTATGGGTTCAATTGTTTAGATAAAAATAGAGGGGTTATCAAAACATATCATTAGCTGTGGCCGGTACCACAATTTTATCATTCCCCTGGTTTTAAATCCAATCAGTTAACTTGGTCCGGAATCTGGGAATTGCTAATAATTTATGATTTTTGATGTATTGGATATGAGTATAAAGATTTCTGTCGCTTCTGAACCTATGGTCAGAAAAAATGGCAGAAAATGAGTTTGGGGGGAGAAGAAAAATGAGGGGATCGCCTATCGAATGAGAGAGGGAGTCTATTTCTTACCATTAGTCCATTGAGCACTTTTTTTAACCATTCACGCTCAATATTTGTGGGGCTCACACTATGTGCCATGTCAGCAAGACGTGTTTAAGTGACACAGTTAAAGTAGAGGTTGGGTGTTCAAGTAATCATAGGTTTAATGTAGATTGCTAGATGAAATATTCGGACAATTTCAGGGGGCTGTCTATGCATTTGGCCATACGTTAGTGTGAATCACTTTGCAGACCATGAGTTTGAGTGCACTAGATATTTCACCTGAAAAGTGCAACTTTCTAATGTGGCTATATTTCCAAGTTGTAATATGTCTGGAAAGAAGCTTTAGAAATGAAACAATGCTCTAGAAGACCAAAACTCTTTGCTATGCTGTTGGTCGAGAAAGTACAGATCAATTAGTTGCTAAACGAAATACCTTGTGAAGGATTCCTTAATATATTGGCCTTCTGTTAACACGATGACTTGTCTAATGATACACGGGGCAGATCCATGATTTAAACTTTATGAGTTCAATATTTAAGACTTTTAGTATTGAACCCATTATATTTTTAAGGTTATGGGTTTATATCTGCTATTTTTTGCAAATTTAATGAATTTTTATATATTAATTATACTCCGCATTGAAAGTTATGGGTTCAATCGAACCCGTCACTTTAACACTACATTCGCCACTGATGATACACATAGGAGATGCTATCACGGGCCATCCATTTGCTTGGTATACAAAGCCTAGATTAGTTAGTGGTCATTGTTGCCATTTTCCTGTTAGGAGCTAGTTTAGAAGAAACAAGGAACATTGCCATCTTCCTGTTAGGAGCTGGTTTAGAAGAAACAAGGAACATTGTTTTGGTATAACCATCTATATCCAGAACATTTCTTACTTATAAATGTCTACATGTTTGTGCATGCAAGCTTTTTACATGTGCATTATCCGATTATTTTACATCTCATTTTTTGTAAATATCTTGCAAATTCATTAATTTGTGGTGGAAATTTTGTCCAATTCAAAAGTCAAAAATGCGCCAGCTTGCTTTTTGCTTATGCATAGTTGAAAAATTCTTTCCAGTCTATCATTCTGTTGGAATGCAAACAATGATATTAAGACAAATAACTTTCTGTTGATTAAAGGTTGATGGATTAATGGCCTTAATGGAGGGTGAGCACATTGGTCCTTTCAACTTGGGAAACCCAGGAGAGTTTACCATGTTAGAGCTTGCCGAGGTAAGCCATGATTTCTGCTGTAATGCATATCTGCTGTAATGCATATCTGCCTGTTCACAAGTAGTTCTCGCGCTACTTCTATGGGCTATTAATTGATTGTTGCTTGTTGAGTTTGCATGTTTTTACTTCTTTTGCTGTCATTTTATTATTTTTGCTCAATGGATTGCAGTTTTATATTTTTTGTTACAGATAAAATTCGCTTTTTGTTTTTGTCTGTGGCTATTTGATACAACTATAAATTGTTGTTTAAAGACTCACTGAACACTTTCTAGCGTCAAAATATTAAAGCTGCACTAGCTGATCTGGATAAAGTTGTGTTCCTTTATAGTTATTGTTTTGCTATAACATTGGTTTATCTCGAACTTATACCGTGTTTATATTTAATTATTGGCTCCTTTTATATCAATAGCACTCTTTCGTCCCATTTTATTTGACGGTATTTGACTAGACACGGAGCTTAAAATGTTAAATTTGACAAAAATTATATTTGTGGTACTAGAAGAAGATATCAAAGTAATGGTTGAAAATCAGTTTGATGGTGAAACCATCACTTTAGAGTTATGATTATATATTTTAAAGAATTTGAATTCTTCAAACTTGTGAAAATTGTATAGTGGTTGAACGGAGCCAAGCATTTTGGGTGTGCCTATATGGAAACTGTCCTGTAAATTAGGAGAAGGGAGTAATATGTAAATTTACTATACATTATATGCTTATTGAGAAACAGGACTTTTATATAAGAAAACCAATAGAGACGTAAAAAAGTATAGAACACTGATTTATAGTTATAGTTGATCGGGCGTCTAATCTTATCCTTGCTTAGTGGAAGTAGGTCTTCAATATAAGAAACAAATCATAATATGTTAAAAAGCGTAGTACATTATTTTCTTGTCAGTATAAACTTATGGTTGACCGGACATACAACGTTATCCACCATTTTCGGTTTTCATATTATTTTGAAGTGGTACTCAAGGCACTAGGTTTTTGACAACAAAATGTATCTAATGTCTAAGAAATTACCTGGTTCAACTGCGAGTTACGTTATCAAATACTAAGGGGTCGTTTGGTAGGATGTATTCAGAAAAATAATACATGTATTAGCTTTGGTATTATTAATCCCTTGTTTGGTAGTGTTTTTCAACTTATGTATTAGTTATACGCCTATTCAGTACTCCTTCCAGTCTATAATAAGTGATTTTTTGGCCTTTGGCATACCACTTAAGAAAATACTAACTCCTAGAAAAAAATGGATATTTTAACTAAATTACCCTTAATTAAAATTTGCATGTTGTTAACTTGACATTTGTAAATAAGGGCAAATTTTGGAAAAATAAAGTTTATTCCTTTTCGATTATGTAAAAGGATACTTACTTTGGACCAAAATAAAAAGGCCAAAATGTCACTTCTTATGAACCGGAGGGAGTACTATTCTTATACTCCCTCTGTTTCAATTTATGTGAAACCATTTGACTGGGCATGGAGTTTAAGAAAAGAGAGAAGACTTTTGAACTTGTGGTGTAAAATGAAGTATATATATTTTGTGTGGCTGTAAAACATTGCATAAAGGTAAATTCTTTCCAAATAAGGAAACTGGTTATCTTTTTGGCACGGACTAAAAAGGAAATATGTTCACATAAATTGAAACAGAGGGAGTGCATAACAAACCATGGCATTAGTGATACCATGGTTTTTAATACATGGATAAGCATGTATAAAGACATATTTACCCTTTAAAAACATTTTCCAAAGAATGTGGAAGGTATTTCTATAAACAAATAATTGAAAACAATTATGCAATGCATGTTATTTTTAATACACCAAACCAAACCGTCGATAAGAAATTATTCCACCATAATTAATCCCAGCATTACTAATACACTCTATTCAGTACTATTCCTATAACTAACTCCTAAGTCATTTTTCTTGGGAATGCAGGTGGTGAAAGAAGTGATTGATCCAAGTGCTACTATTGAGTTCAGAGCTAACACAGCTGATGATCCTCACAAGAGGAAACCGGATATCAGCAAAGCAAAGGAATTACTAAACTGGGAGCCCAAAGTTCCGTTGCGCGAGGGGCTGCCTCTCATGGTCAATGATTTTCGCAATCGCATCCTAAATGAAGATGAAGGGAAAGGAAACTAACAAGAGTAGAAGCAACATTAGGTTGTATAGACCAAGCTTAGTATTGTTTATTGTTTTATTTGCTAATATATGAAGTTGATATTTATTCATTCTTCCCCTCTTCATTTTTGTATCAATATTGTAATAGCTAGTGTAATGCAGAGACATAAGCCACGACCATAGGCATATGCTTCCTGTATTCAGTTTTCAGATTCTGCAGGGAGAGGAAGTTTTGAGCTTTTAGCTTCAGTTAATACCATTGGTTTTAACAAGTAATATGGTCTTTTACTCGTTGTGGTTCTGGTTTTGCATAATTAGTTGTTGTACTGTTTTAAACTGTTTTGTGCTGTGTGTACTATAGTGTGGAGCCACTCGGAATGATGGCTTAAGACTTCTAAATCTTTTGGCCTCGGAATACTTGCTCTATCCTGGTAATATTATAGATACAAAGCAGATGCATTTCTCGCACAGATTATAAAAGAAAGTGCAAAATGTGTGAGCAGCAACACGCTAATACGGATGGAAGGAGGTACCAGATACTGGGCGGAAAACAAAAAGAATTCCTTTTTAAAAATAAAAGCAGATATAAAGTATCTCAATTGAGGGCTAATGTGTAGGAATCGTTTTCGTAGCTAATGTGTATTGAGGAATGTAAAGGGAAAGAGAGACTTTGTTGTTTTGTAATGTTTATGAACGCATCTGATTCTGTGAAGCTCTCTCATTATCATCTGTAAAAGAAAAATTCCAAACGCGTTTGTAAATGGAGAGAGGCATATGTTCTTTTCGAATACGAATATGGTTCTCCCCATATTCTTATTCTTCAACCATACAACATAAAAGTTTTCTCCTTTCTCACTACTACTTATTGGACCGCCGTCTTCCACCACCAAAACGTTTCTTTTTGGTATTTGATTAAACACTTTTAACCTACCACTTCAGTGTCGGACCTAAAATGATATTCTAAATATTAAAAAGTAAACACACAAACATGCCATGCCATGCACAAAAATCATTTCCAAAAGTTTTGAGAACCCCACCCTATCCCGATTGATTGAACTTCCTGTTCTTCCCCTAATTAATTCATGCACATTCAATGTGTCACACATAGTGAAACCATCTGTCTCCACGCAGATTCAGTTTAGTCTGAACTCATATACAATGAGTTTAATGCTTAGAATTAATTAAGGGGTACCACTTCACCCAAAAATTAAATTGTGTCGATAGATAAAAGAATGTTGTTTAGTCACTTAATTTTTTTTTATCTAACTACACAGTTAGGGTTTCATGTTACAATGAGTTTAGTGCTATGAAACAGCGCGGAGCCACCTTTACATTCTGCTTGGATCATTGATAACCATCGTTTTATAATGTATTGTATTGTATCGTTTTATGGATACAATATTTGGGTAGATTGTATCGTATACTGTTGTTAAATAACATTTTTGCTATTTTGACTGTATCGTACTGTACTGTAACTGATACGTTTACTAAAATACCCTCTATTGTTTTAAATATTAAATATATTAAGAATTACACATAAAAATATAATTTCAGCCTTAAATAGAGAAAAAATAGTTTGAAAACTAACCCGTGGCAGATACTTGCAAATTACTTCCAAAGCTAAGAACAAAGCACAACTTGGAGTGATAACGACGGCAAAAATAATTCATAATACGTTTTGGGTGGAGTAAATATAAAGTATGATAAAGGAAAAATAGAATTCTTGGAGTAATAAGTAAGGGAACAATTGGAAAGAAAAATAACAATCCCACCACATCGATTCAGTTGTTTAAAAGATGAGTTTTTTATTGTTCAGGAACAATAAATTTAACAATACAATACATTCCATTTTAAATAAACAATCAAAACAAATATTATTTTAGGATAACAATACAATATGATACAATGAGTAACGATCATCCAAACAAGTTGTTAATCAAGGGGCACCCCTATATATCCTTAGCTTTTTCATGTGCTTAATTCCTAACTCTATCACTATTAAAAATCTTAAAGATCGGCCGTTCAATTTAAAAATGGAAAAATAATACTATATAACTGCTCTCAAAATAATAGTCGAAAAATATATATTTTTTGTATATTTTTATAATATATACAAAAATTATACAGATTTTATACACTTTTTTGATTACCCAATATAAATAATTTCTGACACGTACAAAAAGTGATAATACCCCATTTAAAATCTTAAATCCGCCTATTACTTACAGAAGTTACCTTAGTTTGGCCTGCAATATGCAAAGCACGGCAAGACAAAAACTTATGGTGTGAAATAGGAGGGGGGCAATGCAGTCAGAGAAGTAAATGCTTGGAAAATCATTATTGCAAAATTGTGGCAATGAGCCTTCAAAATTCTGATTCATTTACGTTACAGTAAATCCAGTGCCCTCTGATTTTATTAAACTTCTTGTTGTTTCTGCAAATATTTAAAAAAGAAGAAGATTTATATCTCAAAATATGTATTTAGTTTCAAATTAGATGATATATTTCGCTTATAGAGAGTCAAACTGTATTAAGTTTGACCAACATTTTAAAATATATTTTTTTCAATCATATTAACATGAGAAAAATTACAACTTATAGTATTTCTCGTATAGTTTTTGAATATCCAAAATTTTAATTTTAAAATATTGAGTTGAGCTAATCCAATTTAACTTCGAAATTTAGTTAAATTGCCTCTCGATAAGTTAAATATGCCATCTAAATTGAAACAGAGAGAGTAATATGTTTTGTCTTACGCCTCCTCCACCTTCTAAATTAATACTAATTTGGATTAATGTAGAACACAACGCAAAAGTTGTAACTCATATGTCTGAAAATGTATAATATGATTTGGGATAACGAGTAACAAAAGACAATAATTGAAGTAATTTATTTAGCTTGGAAGTTTGCTAAAATCCCATGAATTGAATGAAACAAAAAATTTATGTTTTTTGTATAATAAGTGAACAGTTGCACATGAAATCTGAATTTTGAGTTGCATGCTTAGAATCAAAAAATTAAGTGTCTACAGATTATTTAGCCGTTGCATTGTCTCATTCTCGTGCAAACTTTGGTAATTTCAACTCAGACTTGTCTCTGTTAGTTTCTTTACTTGTTACTCCCTCCGGTCCAAAATAAGTAATTTTGTTGATTGTTTTCACGCAGATTAAGAAATTCATATTTCAACATTAATTAGCAATGAAATTAATCATATTAGCTTTTACTTTCTCTTCACATAAACATTCCTAACACATACTCCAACACTATTTACTCTAAGAGCAATATAGGAAAAAATAATTAATTCTTTCTTTAAATCTGAAAAAATCACTTATTTTGAACCGGAGGGAGTATAAGATATGTAGGCCATGCCTAGACTATCATTTACTGTTTACTTTTGACTACTTAGTATTTTTAACGGTAAAAATTTATCCGCACTGATTGTTTACATCACCCGATAAGTTTTATGATATATATTTTCACGAACATGATTATCACTTATAAGTTAATAGTACATATTCTCCCCCTTAATCTATCGCTTAACTATGATAAATTAGTACAGTTTAATATAAACACCCCGTGCAAATAAATTTTTACCATTTATGTAGTGTATAAAAGAAAGTCTAATACCATAAAATAAAATGTTTAGATAAATGAGGCAGAAGCGCACTCTTAGGAAACTGTCACTGAATCTTTCAGAAAACCCAGTCCACGAGTGTCACTCCTTCAACTTTAACTTATTAAATAAATAGGTATTTAATCACAATTCACCAATATTATTATATACTTATTTTTAGTTTTTAATCTGTGTAAGTACTTATTCCTCATTCACATAGGTATTGTATATTTGTATGAATTCCATGTGTCAAAGCATTTCGGAGAAAAGTCCGAATCAATCCCTCTACTTTTGATTAAGATTTAATCACTTTGTTATATTTCAGGTTGGAGCTCTGTTAGGATTAAAGAGAAAATACGAGATATTTCTCTAATGACAAGGGTATGAATAGCCTCAAAATATAACGGAGGATAATATTTAGATATTTCGTATATGTGAGAAAATTTGCACCCTTTTCCCTTTATTAATAAACCCAAATTCTTATCGCAATACTTGACAAACTTTTGAAGTTATTAATAGTCATGATACATTCCTCGAGTTGCGATTTTTTCGCCGGACCTTACATGAACGCGGGATACTTTGTGTTTCGATTACCGATACACCTGTAACTAAAGTGGAGTAAAATCAGAAGAGAAAATTTCAGAAGTTGAAAAAGAATCTATCTCCAGGATGGTATCATTAGTTAGCATGTGAACATAAATACATATAAAACAGTAAAAAACAGTATGCAGTATCACTTCCTTCAATTCCCCTTCCCATAGTAAACAACTCACTCTCCTTATCCCATTCTATCTCAACACTTTGAATAATAAAAGCATTCTCTCAAACATTTCCTTCACTCTTTTTGCTTTCACCAAAAGTTTTGATGCAGATTCTCTAAACCATTAATTAGCCTTCAAATTCCACTACTTCCCATACGTTTCCTTCATTTCTAGACTCATAACTTTCTTGAAAAAATGAAAGATCTATTCTGTGCATCCCAAGCTGCAACAGCAATATGTCTTAGTATGGAAGAAGCTTCTTCATCTTCATCTTCAGCTTCCTCTTCCATTATACAACTCGGCGGCGGCAGCATTTCCAGCAGCCGCGCAATTGACCGGTACTACTTTTGGAATTAATGCATTTATTTCTTTAAAAATGGCAGTACTACATACCTTTGAACTAATTGATGATTTTTTTTTTTTTAAAACTTTGAGTATCTCTTAGTTTTTCGAGAGGGAGCCTTGAAACAACGGTAAAATTGTCTCTGTGTGACCGGTAGGTCGCGGGTTCCAACCGTGGAAGTAGCCACTAATGCTTGCATTAGGGTAGGCTGTTTAGATCATACATCTTGAACTGAGGCCCTTCCCCGAACCCTGTGTCAACGCGAGATGCCTTGTGCACCGTGCTGCCCTTATCTCTTAGTTTTTCGGGAAGTCTTAGTAAACCAATACAACTTGAGTATTCTCTCAAAGTCTTCATTTTTGATCTTCTCTTTAGGTACAATCCTATTATCAGAGATTTGCGACGAACAGGTCCTAAATCCGTCTCTGCGCCTTGCTCAGCTCACTCACCAATTTCACCAAAACCTCAGAACAAGAACCGAAAATCATCCTCAAAACCGGTTAAAGAAAGCAAGAGAAAGGGTTCAAGAAAGCAATTGATAAGAAAGGATGATGAGAAAAGGAAGAGCAGTGCTGAGGGAAATGAAAATATTAGTATTAAGACAACTAGTAGTAGCTGGAGGTGTACAAAACCTGGTGAATTTATAACACCCCCTGGTTCTTCTAGGTATCTTTTGGGTGAGAAAAGTAATTTGTTGGATGCTTTATCAGATTTTGACCCTGTTCTCAAGTTGCTTCCTAGTAATTCTGTGGAAGCTGTGAAAACAGAAGCAGATGAATCTTGTCCTCAAAATCCACCACCATCTTCTGGCTCTGCTAATCAGGTCTCTTTCTTCCCCTTCTCCTTTTAAATCATAAAGTGTTTTCCAAGAATTAACTTAAATAACTGCCCACCTAACCGTTTAAACTAACAATACCTGGTAGATGTATAGTATATGTATAATATGTTTATAAACATATATACTTTTTTTTATTCCTCTCCCCTTTGTGTCCCCTTTGATCCCCTTTGTTGGAGTTAATGCTATCTACGACCCTGAGGTTGCAGGTGGAGGGTGAAGACCATCTGAGCAATCCCTATTGTCGTGTATAAACAGATGTAATCAATATTATATATATACCGGCTAGAAAAAATAAACAGCGAATCGACTGACTATTTGTGTAAAGATCCCGTTCCGAAGACAATTTTATGTGGCTATCCCCTTAGTCGCTGCAAAAAGTAAGGGTTTCATGAGGGCCTTTTAAGGTGATAATTTTGGCGACAACCCTAGTAGAAGCCAAGAGGTATTACTTTCTTGGCTTCTACAAGACCTTTCAACTATAATACTAGATTAAATGCAAAAGGTCTGTCTAGCATTAATCTAATTTAATAGAATCTTTAATTTCCTTTTTAGAAAGATACAGAAAATATTTCACTTATTTGTTAGCATCAGAAAGTAGGAGGATTAGTTGTAGAAAGTGGTCCAAGAAAGGACCAAAGAGACAATGTATGACAGAGTAATGAATATTTGTTGCAGGTGGTTGTTCTTAGAGTTTCACTGCACTGCAAAGGATGTGAAAGGAAGATGAGGAAACATATATCCAGAATGCAAGGTGTGTGGCTCTGCACTTTGTGATATTAACTTTTTCTTCCTTGTAGAATTTGTTGGGGACCATTTACATGCCTCCGTTGACATTTCTCGATGCGCTCATTTTCTTAACTTATATACACTGTCAGTATAAATTTAAGGAAAAGGGCCAAATTTGCCCCTTTACGGTGCAAAAAGGATCAATTTATCCGTCGTTATACTATCCGGACAAAAATACCCCCGCCGTTACCCAAATGGTTCAAATCTAACCCCTCCTCCGTTCGGAATGTCCAAGTCGGCCACCCGTGACATTGATATTTTGGTGAGATGGACACCACATGTCATGCCACGTCACCGCCCCCAACCCATTTTACCCCAATCCCCTCCACTTCTTCTCTACCGCTAAAACCTCCTCCTCCCTTCCACCACTACTGCCACTATCACGACATGTTAAATAACTAATGTTTTCAACAGCGCATGTCAAACTCAGTGTTAGCGCGACCTGTAACCTATAGTTCTTTTACCTAATAACTACCTTATAAGTAATCTGATCGTGCAAATATCTTTTGCACCGTGCAGGTGTGACATCTTTCAACATAGATTTTGCTGCGAAGAAGGTAACGGTTATCGGGGATGTGACACCATTAGGGGTTCTTGCAAGCATTTCAAAAGTGAAGAATGCACAGCTTATGACACCAACACTGGCATCTTCAGTCCCTTCTTCAGCCAAAGTTAATTCGAGTAATTCTGAGTTCATGAGAGATGTCAAGCAGCAGTTGGTACTGTCGCATGACAACATAGATAATAAATTTCCTCCAAGTCCAGCAACTATTCACCTTATGTAAATTTTGAAGTTTATGTGCTTTAGATAAAGGAAATTATAGCCTGTGATATTTTTTATCACCTTCCTGATGGATTTTACATTGTGGTGCTGCTGAACTTCTTGATTTTCATGGAAATTTTTTTGCTGCCTACTTAATTTACCACATGTCTCAGGATAAACTCGTCGGAAAAAAATAAATACTTGTAACCAAACCAGGCAATTTACTCATAAGTGTCACAAGACTGAAGTGAGAATACATATCACATAATCAAAATTTTATATGCAAGAGATGCAATTTAATTACATTTATTTTCTTGGTGCGAACACTAGGTATGAGTAATTTTTTCCTTCAAATTCAGCATTGTCTCAAAGTTTTCTTGCTGCAGATATGACTGAAAGAATGTATCCTCAGCTGCTCGGAAAGGAAAAGGAATAATGTGGTAGTAATAATTCTCAGAGAAGCTCCCTCTTGCATTTTTATGCTCTTTCTTTTTAACTTTCTGCTATGTTGCCCGGACTCTCCAAAAGTGCTGCCGCACCCATGTCGGATCCTCCAAAAATGCACTAAATTTGGAGGATCCGACACGCACCCAACGATATTTTTGAAGAGTCCGAGTAAACATAGACTTTCTAACTGATGGGGAAGGTGAGAAGGCGGAGCCAAGTGTGCAATATTATTTGCTACTCATCAGATTCTGTGACCCTATTTTTCTTTAATCTGTTCCAAAAAGAATAACGTTTTTTTTAGAAATAATTTAACTTAAAAACTTCCCATTTTACCTGAAAATGAAAAGCTTTCATAGCCACACAAATGTTATAGCATATTCATAGACCATAAGTTTCAAAATACTTTATTCCTTAAATTTTGTGTTCCGTCGAACAGATAAATGAAGCGGAAGGAGTATCAGTTAGCAAGCTTCCTTCATCTATATCAGTTAATCCACACATACATAATCAAATCTTTATTAGGGTTAAATTAGTAGATTCAGTCTAAACAGAAAACTTCAAGACTTAAAAAAGAAAAGAGCATCATTGGACTCGATCATGATCTACATAAATTTCATGATGTCAAATTAACTGGCCTAAAACCAAAACCGATACATGGAAAATACAAGACAACCTTAAATCTCAGCCTATACTTTTCTTGGCAAGGAAATCCTAGCCTACACCTATCAAGCAGTATGCCACCGGGGTACTTGATCTTACTACAAAGTTAAACTGACAAAATAGAAGACACGCACAACACGAACAAGATCTGCAGCCAGCACCAACGATTACTCATTTGCTAATTAAGCTATGTTCAACCAACAACTACCAACTAACAACATAAACACACTAAACCAAAGAACAAAAGAGCAATGAATTTCTAGCGGGCTATTCACAGAAAAAACCATGTAGGAGAAGAGCAGCATAGTATCTACTAATGAACTTTTAACATATATAACAAAGACCAGATAAGTAACTATATGGAACATGAAATGTTTTATCTTGATGATCATACTAACCTTGTAATCCTGAAAATCCCCAAGATAACTATAAATTACAAAAAGGATCTAGCCCAGACCTCCAATCTACCCCCAAAACGTACCTTGGAATAATTAAAATACAAATGAAACACAGAACACCTAAAAAACACAGAATCGTGACTTTCTTTTCTTCAAAGACAGACTCTTGAGTTCACTTGGCAAAACAACAAAGCGTATATAGGTTTAACTGGTTTATTGAGTTTAAACTCCATCTAGTCTGAAGTTGAACGACCACCATCTATTTCAGACAATTTTCGGAATGAAAGGAGGTCGACATTTTTTTTGATAAGTAGGTGTTCAACATTTTTAAGAAACTGGGGTCATGTTAATCTCTAATTAACTCAGATTTCCCAGTGAGTACTAGGATTAAAGGTGTGGTATGGTATGAATAACATTACTTAAGCAAGCACCCTCACTAATGGCAAAATTTGTTTCATAAGCTTTGTGTCTTCAGCCTCAGAAGTCTCAGCTCACGACATATAGGACTTGGAGAAATTGAGCGGAATAATAGAACTAGAGAAAAGATAATTTCACGAAGTATTATTGAATATTGCTTTTTTAAAAAAAAATTAAATTATATAGTTCATCCTGTAATACAAAATACCATCTGAAATGTAAAAAAGCTTCGAGCTCCACTCCACTAAATTACAAATATTTTCATTCGAACCTAGTTCCTACAACTAAATATAAAAGCCTACATTCTAAAACCCGAGATTAAAAAAAATTTAAACATATAATAAGCAAAATATAAACGAAATACAAACATATAATGCAACTCAATGTCTACCATACCTCAATCACAGAATCTCAACTTCAACTGGAAAACTTCGTTTCTATCAAGTCGACATCATAAATTCAAACCTAGCATTAGGATTCTCACGCGGTACCAGTTCCCGATACTTGTCAAAATACTTCTCAGCCTCGTCGTTCTTCTTCAACATTGTATATATCATGCCTTGACACAAGTAAGGCCTAAAATCACTCGGCTCCTCATTGACTAACTCATGATAAACCTTCAACGCATCATCATATTTACCTTCAATAACCCATATTTGCGCAAGCAAGAGCTTAAAATCCCTCATTTCGTCCTTTCTATTCTCCTCCTCACACATTTTAATTCCCTCCGCAACTTCTTTCTCTATTTCCTCCATTTCCTTTGTCGATTCGTCTTCTGATCCTGCCACCACAACAAGCCCGCGATAAGCTTCAACGTGATAAGGATCTTTCGATATTACTTCTCTAAAACCTAGTTTGGCTAATTCCAGCTCCCCATTATGAACATACAAATGAGATTTCAAGAAATGCCACTCTGTCTCATTCGGCCCGAGCTCAATTAACTTGTTTAATATGCTAAGGGCATCGACTAATTCTCTATTCTTAATGTGATATTCTAACATATTTCTCAAGACTTGAACACCTTTGGGGTTAGAGAGGACTTCCCCTTCGAGGGCATTTTCGGTATTACTGTCTGAGACTGCTTCATTTGCAGTTGTATCAACATCACTGGGGTTAGAGCCAAGCTCCTCTTTAAGGGCATCTTGGGTATTCTCTTCATTTACAGTTGTTGTGTCAACGATGGGCGGGGGAGAAAGAGGGGTAGAAATGGCTGGTTTAGGGTTGAGATAGAATCCTGTGAAGAGAAGTGCAGTGGCGGTAATGGTGGAGACTAATGTGGGTTTAAGGAATTTGAAGGGTTTAGGTTTAGGGGCTTTAGGATTTGAGGAGGATGATTTGATGGGTAAGTAAGAGGAGGAGGATAAAGATAGTGGTAATGGAGTTCTAAAGGAAAGACAATTGTTAGCTAACAGAGAGCAATGTTGATGGAAGGAAGGAATGAATTGGTTATGAAAATGGTTTGTTTTTGCGGCGAAAGGGTTTAAGGTGTTCATGGCGTTTCGGGGGTTGATGAAGAAAATTCAAGAATGAGACCTGATGATAATGGGAGGTATTGCAGAATCCCAAGTTACGTATTTTGCCCATCTCTAAAAAATAATTATACTCGTTAGCTAATATATTAAAAATATTAAATATACCGATTATGTATAATATTATATCTTAATATATGAACCCATTTTACAGGACATGAAGTTTAAGAAAAAAGAAATTTTTTTTTGAATTAGTGGTGTAAAATGAGGCACATATATTTTGTGTGGCTATAAATCATTGCATAAAAGCAGACTGTTTCGAAATAGGAAAATATGTCATTCTTTTTGGTACGGACTAAAAAGGAAATAAATTCACATAAATTGAAACGGAGGGAGTATATATTTTTACCGACTACTCTGTCCAGTCCACGACAAGTAATCAATTTTTGCTTTGGGCACACCCATTAAGGAAATACAAAATTCTAGATAAAAATAGTTAGTGTGACTAAACTATCCTTAATTAAATGTTGTATCACAGTTAATGTGAGGAGTAAAAGACTTTTTAATGATACGTACATAAGAGTAATTTTGAAAAAATAAATTGAATTTTTTCTTGATTATAAAATGGACACTTATTTTGGACCAAATTAAAAAGAGATTTTTTCATTCATATACACTATTTGGAACCTTATTACGAAAAATGTTCATGTTTTGGTATTTACCCGACCTAAACACATTTAGTTACAAAATATATACAATCCACCTTAAAAGGCTCTCAATCCATTATTTATACATTCAAGGGATTTAGTTACATCCTTTTCCTTTTTTCTCTCCTCTCTCCCCTCTTCTCTCCGGATTGAACTTATATTTAGGGATTCAAATAATCTAATCCCTCATATCTCAACTGATGTATATAGCTTGAGTTGAAAATTCGAATTCAATTGTGTCCGCCACTGGTGGCTAAGTTTCTACAACTAACATCCTTCTAAATTTTCGGTATTGTTTTTTCAGTTGATAGACTATGCTATCCTTTTCTTATTTGTCAAAAATTGAGAGAAAAAAAAATTAATTTGTCTTTTTCACCACGTTAAAATTATAGAGACTGAAAGAGACATTAGAAACAAAAAGAATATCAAAATAGCTCACGGGCGGAGATCACGGAATAAAATGAAGCAAATTTTAACATTAATAGTAAAAATAGAAAATAAGAGGACGTAGCTTGATACAACTTATCTACAACTTTCATACATTATTTCTTTCCAGTATATACAATTACAATATCATACCACTTAAATATAATTTTTATACAATATATTTTTTGTATATTTTGTATTTGATTTATACATAGTAAAAATAAATTTCATACAACCAATTATATATTATACAACTTATCTACAACTTTCATACATTATTTCTACCCAGTTATATACAATTACAATATCATACAACTTAAATATAGTTTTTATACAATATTGTTCAACTTTCATACAATATTTACTTAAAAAAATAATATAAATAGCAGAATACAATTTCGTAAGTATATATGTCATGTCTTCTTCTTCTTCTTCTCCTTCTCCTCCTCCTCCTCCTCCTCCTCCTCCTTCTTCTTCTTCTTCTTCTTCTTTTTCTTCTTCGAGTTTTAATCTGAAATTCACCCAAATTCTTCTTCGAGTTTTAATCTGAAATTCACCCAAAATATTGTCTAATCTTCACCAACATACCCTCAAAATTGAGATATAAACTCCAAACAATATTCCCAATTATTTGCAACAACACCCAATCCAAACAAATAATGATTTTCCCAAATTCGAATTCAAAGCTTTTTAATGGATGTCAATGGTGGAATTGCTGCTCTCTTTTCCTTTGCTCTACATTACTGGAATTAGGGATTGAGAGATAGAGAGAGACGTAGAAAGAGAGAGCAGGAGAGAGAGAGAGAGAGTGACAGAGAGAGAGAGAGAGCGTAGGAGGGAGAAAGAATGAGGATGGGAAATAATTGATTCATAATATAAAAGGATACTCATTTAATTCCTAAAGTGTATATAAAAATTTGTAAATTTGTATATATGATGTAATTAAATTGAAACTTGAGTAGGGATGGTAATAAAGCTTCAAATAGCGCATAGGAATGTAAAAATTTCAAATAAAAAAGCAAATTGATCGCTTATTGTGAACCGGAGGGAGTAATTTTGGCAAAGTGAGAAAGCAGCAAAGGCATATTTTTGGGCTCAGCCGAAAAGCTTCAAAGGTTGCTTCAAGCCTGTCTAGGAACACTATTATTTGGTTTGCATAACAATGAACGAGAAATAAGAAGTCCTTATACTTTAAAACATCATTAATTTTAAACAAATTAGATTGGTTAGATTGAATCTTTGTTGTTCATTCTTGTTGCATTTGGAGTTGGTTTCATCCCTCTACTCTATAATTTGTCTTTTTAGGGAAAAAAAGGATTCTCGGCGATTAGAAATTCTCTAAATCTCACCCCTATCTCTGCAATATCATATAAATGCTAACCAAATAAAAGGCACTAGCACTCCGTGTGACTGTTTCAAAAGACGGTGGTTAAGGGTTCATCATTCAATTTAAACCCACCCAATCGCTTAGACTAAAAATATCCGCTGGAGGTATTATATATGCATAATTTATGTATTATATTTGAATAATTGTGTATAATCAATGTATAGTACATGTAGATGGCTAGAAAAAATAAATAATGAATATGACCAGCTATTTGTGTAAAGACCCCCAATATTTTCGTAGATGGCCTTGTACACACATGAAATTAAAGGGACACTACCAGTTATTGTAACGATCCGACTGTCATTTTGAGCATTTTCACTTTGCTCGGTACTTTGAGGGCACGAGTATCTCCGCATGATATATTATGACTTGTGTGAGTCATCGCTTTTGGTTTTCAAGTTAATCGGAATCGATTTGGAAGAATGAACTTCAAGATTGAAGCCTTAAGTTGGAATAGTTGACCAAGTATGACTTTTTAGCATTTGACCTCGGATTGGAGTTTTGATAGTTCCGTTAGGTCTATATGGTGATTTTGGACTCAGGCGTATGCCCGGATTTGCATTTGAATATTTCCAGAAGATATCAGCATTAATTGGCGATAGTTGGAACTTTGAAGGTTTGGAAAGTTCATAAGTTTGACCGGAAGTTGACCTTGAGGATATCTGACTCAGATTGTAGTTTCGAGAGTTGGAATAGCTTCATTATGTCATACGGAACTTGCCTGCAAAATTTGATGTCATTTGGAGTTGATTTGATATGGTTCGGACGCTTTGTTGCAATTCTAGAAGTTCTTGAAGTTTATTATGATCTTCATGCGTTTTGGCGTCCGATTCGTACTTTTAGAGGTTATTTTGATATTTTGATCGCACGAGCGAGTTCTTGTTGTATTTTTGGACTGGTGTGGGTGTTTGGTTTGGAGCCTCAGGGGCACGAGTGAGTTTCAGAATGATTTTCATGATTTTTGAGTGCTGGTACTGGTGTCATCGCATTTGTGATGTTTTTGTCAAAAATGCGACTATCGCAATTGCGAAGTGGCCCTCCCATTTGCGAACCCGGGCCGCTGAGGAAGACTTCGCATTTGCGAAGATATTCCTCGCATTTGCGATTGTGGGTTGTTCGCTTTTGCGAAGACTTCTACCGCTTTTACGAAGGTAGCTGTCTTTGCATTTGCAATATTTTGGTCGCAAATGCGACTTTAGCAGGACTCCGCCTGATTTGCTTTTGCGATGAGTTGTCTGCTTTTGCGGGGTTCAGAAATGCGACAGCTGCATCCTGCATATAGCTGGGAACTCCAAGACTTAGTTTCATTTTGTTATATTTTGAACCCTAGCTTCGATGGGAGGCGATTTTGTAGAGGGATTTTCATACCAAACCATTGGGTAAGTACCTCTTATCAATTTTCAATTATATTTCATTATTATTACATTAGATTTAACATCAAATTCATGAGAATCTAGGAAAAAATTTGGGGATTTTGTCTACGTTTAAAAAAAAAATAAAAATTTAGGATTTTAGAGTCGAATAGGACTCAAATTTGAAAACAAATCATGTGTATGGACTCGTGGAGCTATGGGTTTCCAAGACCTACCCTTGGATCCGGGCGAGCGCGGAGTTGACTTTTTGGAAATTGTATAAAGGCCATATCTTTATTAATTGAAACTATTTCTCTTTCTTTGTGTGATATATTTAAGTCGTCCTTGGCTAGATTGAGCTGGGCAGAGGTGAAATTGTAAAGGAAGAAACTAAATTCAGTATTTAGTTAGCCAAATTGAGGTATGTGTCTTGCCTAACTTTGTTGAGGAAATTTTTCCTACTATTTGGTATTAGTTGCTACATGTAGGGGTGATACATATATGAGGTGACGAGCATATATGCATGTGCCAGGGTCAATCATGGTCGAGAGTAAATTATGCTATAAATTGCGCCTTGTTGAATTACGTGACCTTCTTGCTTGGTGTCTTACTTGACTTCTAGATACTAAGAATATGAAATTAAATGGTAGAAACCAAGATTTATTTTACTATAACTCGATTAAAATTCGATGGAATGTGGTGAAATATTTAGGTGTCTAATTCGGTAATCATTATGCTTAATCACACATACATTGCTATGACCATTATTCTTGAGATATTAGATTATATGCTTGAGTTGTAGATCATTTTGAGATTTGTTGAAATACTTATACAATAAAGTTCTTGAGGATTTATTGAACTATTGTTGGCTTGAAAGTGGTGATTGAGGTTCACTTGGAATATTTGTTTAACTATTCTCCTTGATGTTATTTATGCTTCCTACGTAGCTTGTCATTGATATATATATGTGCTTGGTGAGGATGAGTGTAAAGCATGAAGGATGACGTGCCATATTATTTGAGAGTAAAGGCACGAATGGTGTTGCCGTGCAATTGACTTGATATCTGAGTACATTCCTCACGCTATGAAAGTTATGGAGTGACTATCGTGGTTTATGGATTTTCGCACTAAGGAAAGGATTGGTCGAGATATTGGAAAATGTTAAATTGTGATCTCTTCGATTACTCAATTATTGCTTTGCATATTCGTTAAATTGTGATCTCTTCGATTACTCAGGATGATGTGCCATATAGTTCTATTGCTAGTTTACGATACAGATTTTATCAGCGAGTATCTTTTAACTAAAAATCCTCGTCATTACTTCGACGAGGTTAGACAAGTTACTTACTGGGTACATGGGGTCAGTTGTACTCATACTACACTTCTGCACCTTGCTGCAGATTTTGGAGCGGGGCTGCTGGTGATGTTGGGAGCTGACTCTGAAGATGTTCGTGCATTCCAGAATATAGTTGCCACTTGTCTTGGTAGATTTAGATTTTGATAATTTGTTTGTGTAACTTTCAAATAGATCGTGTATTTATTTGTACCATCTTTTTAAATTTCAAATTCGTAGAAGCTCGCGATTCGTACTACCAGTCCTTGGGTTAATATATAAATGTTCAGATAATTCTTCATTGTTTTCCTATAAATCTCATTTGGATTGTATCGACTATTAGTTGGATTACCTAGTGAGTCGGGTTAAGTTCCATCAAGACTAGTAGATTTTTGGATCGTGACAATTATGTCCATTTATAAGTAGCTTAATACAAAAATTGGTCAATTTATAAAATATTATCAATATTAGCCAATTAGCTATTTATAGCCAAACAATGTTAAATTTGTACTTTCTTTTGAGTGGGCATTCTTTGAATAGGCTGGGTACATCTTAAGGAGCTTGAATATCAGTTTTGGGATGGTTTGGTGGAGTTTTGAGTTGGTTTGAATTGAATTCGAAATAGAAGACGAACATGAAAAAAATGACAAGTGTATCATTTATGTATCACATATGTATCATGTCTCGTAGAAGAATTTTTGAACTCGATTTTAACTACGAATTTTGATACCAAATCTGTCCAAATCACCTCCAATCTTCCTCAAATTTTGTATATTGACGCATCTATATGTTTTCAATGAATTTCAACCATACCCATTGAAAAATGTCTTTTTTTCTTAAAGTTTTGGAATCTTGTATGTATGTATGTATGTATGTGTATATATATATATATATATATATATATATATATATATATATATATATATATATATATATATATATATNGTTGAGCTTGCGGGACGGTTCTCTTGATTGGGTCATTTTCGTGATTGAGTACATCTGGATTGTTGCTTATTGGTGCATGGATTGCACGGTTTGTGGCTCTGGGTAGTATTGGTGTTGCATGTCAGTAGAGTAGTTGGTATTCGATAAGATGAAGTCGTCGGAACTAGGATGAGCTCTATCGGATTTGATTGCGGTATATTTGGAAGGATAATATCGGAAGTCGGCTTGGGAATTGTCTATAGTTCTTGTTGAAGGAGAGTGATCTCCATGGCTTGTTGATTTGATGAATGGTTATGAGTTTCTACGTCTTCTTTCATTATCAGTAACATAAAAAGGTTTTAGAGTGACGTTTTGTTAGATATGAGGCCGAGGGCCTGAGTGAGAGTGCCCGAAGTGTTTTCAATGGTTTCCACGACTCGAGGAGTATATTTCCTATCGGTGTGAGGAATATGTTGCGTCTTGGGATTTTCTCCGAGATGAGATCAAATGGAAGGTTTCTGACTGATCGAGTATGTATTCTGCTTGTGACTCCAAGTTGATTATGATATTCTCGAACTCTTCATAGGATGGCGTGGTAGATGCAGTGTGTTGTGTGGGATTGAGATTTTCTTGTGCGAGGTCACGGGTCAGTTTGGAAGGGAAGGACATAAATTCGTATGCAGCATGAACCGTTTCAAATGACAAGGTAAATGATATTACTATTTTGTATGTCTGGATGAGAATCTACATTTCAGAAGGAGCAATGTGTTTTGATTTATGGATACTTCACTCGTACTACGACACTCTCCTGGTTGATCGACTGCTGATATTCAAATTTTGCTATGTGGCATGGAAGAATGTTAAAATTATTTCTCGTGGGATGATTGTGTATGAGAGATATGTTAGACATTCTCGCGGTGGAGTTGGGATCAGATGTGGTGATTCGTGTGTTCTATGTATTTTGAGACTGGGAGTTCTCATGAGTGGATTGATTCATGGTTGCGGACTGTGAAGTTATTGCCGAAGCTCGCCAGATGATAGTATGTGTTATGATTAAGTCATTTTGGGCTTTCAGATGGTTATTTTTCTAATTGTGTGTGTCCGGGGTTGATTTTGGGGTCCATTGGTATGCCCAATTAGGATGTGTATTCTACACCCAG
>ML413416.1:10068-20347 GCA_005239525.1 Nicotiana knightiana
ATACTATACATGTTATATATATCGTTCCATGTTGTAGTGGGGAATTCTCTTAGACTTTTCTTAAGCCGTCTCGTGGCTTCTGAGCTCTTATCATTTAGGTTGCTTGCAAATGCCATGGCTGCCCAATTATTAGGCACCCTGGGTAATTGCATTCTTTCTCGTTGAAACCTGTCTACAAACTCACAGAGTAGTTCCGTGTCTCCTTGTTTTATTTTGAATATGTCTTCCATTCTTTTCTCAACTTTTTGTGCACCAGAGTGTGCTTTTATAAATGAATCTGCAAGCTCAGCAAAAGAGTCAATAGAATTTTCAGGGAGAAGAGAATACCAGGTTAGGGCTCCTTTGGTAAGTGTTTCCCCAAATTTTTTGACAAGGACTGATTCAATCTCTTGTTTTGTTAAGTCGTTGCCTTTTACTCCAGTAGTAAAAGAAGTCACATGATCACGTGGGTCAGTTGTTCCATCATATTTGGGAATGTTAGGCATTTTAAACTTCTTGGGTATAGGCAAAGGTTCCACACTTGGCTTCCAAGGTTGTTGAGAATACCTATCAACATCAATGCCTTTGATAATAGCCGGTACTCCAGGAATTTGTTCGATGCGATCGTTCTGCTCCTTCATCTGTTTCTGCATTGTTAGCAGTAAATTTTGTAATTCAGAGTTATTAGATGTACCTGGCCTCACTTCGAGAGATTCATTAGGAGTATCTCCTCTCCCTGAGTTTGCCAACCCAGATTGAGGATATTCCATGGTGATGGTATTATTGGGGGGGTGGCATCGGTGGTGTAGGTAACGCTGCCGGTAATCCCCTCGCAAATTCTTGCAAATCTTGGCTCACATACTCTGTAATCATTTGCTTTACACGATCTTGTTCCACCGTTTGATCATTATCACCATTGTTGTTATTGGATCTTTCTGGGGATTGTTCCCTTGAACCACGTGGGGTTCCTGAAGGCGATGGAACTAGGGTTCCATTCCTTTGCTGGTTGTTGTTGTTGGAGTTCGACATAGTTCAGAGGATATCAATTGAAAAGCAAACAAAGATTATCAGATTCCTGGTAACTGAACCAATTTGTTTGTAACGACCCGACCGATCGTTTTGAGTCCTAGCGCGTCGTTCAGCGGTTTGAAGTTGTGAGTAGCTCTGTTTCAGGTATTATGACCCGTGGTCGTGGTCGGAATTTAATTCCAGGAAGTTTAGAATTGATTTGGAAAGAAAATTCTCATTTCAGAAGCCTTAAGTTGGAGAAATCAACTAAGATTGGAATTTTAATTAAATGATCTACGAATCAGGATTTGAAGGTTTCAACAGGTTTGCATGATGATTTCGGACCTGGGCGTATGTTCGGATTGGGTTTTTGATGACCTAGGGGCATTTCGGCGCCCAATATTGAAATAAGAAGTTCCTTAACTTCATATTTTGGTTTGGGATGTGTTTTTGTGTTATCGAGGTCGGAATGAAATTCTGAAACCGGGAATAGTTCTGTTATGTCATTTATGACTTGTCTGCAAAATTTGAAGTCATTCCGAGTAGTATAGGCATGTTCGATGCATTGAAGTGAATTCTAGAATCTTAAGTTCTTAAGTTTGATTCAATTTGGTTTTGGGGTTGAATTTTGAGTTTCGTTGTTGTTTTTCCTGTTCTGGAAGTTCAAGCGAGTCCGTATCATGAATACAGACTTGCCGGTGCTTTTGGACGGGGTCCCGAGGGGCTCGGGTGAGTTTTGGACCCCGGAGCTAAGTTTGAAAAACCAGATTTTTGCTGTCTGGTTTCCTTCTTCGCGATCGCGGAGAAGGAATTGGGCTGGGCTGCTGATTTCTCTTCGCGATCGCAGACAACTCTTCACGATCGCGGAAGGTTGGATCCTTGGCCTTCGCAATCTCATCCCTGTCTCCGCGTTTGCGATGGGCTGGACCCCATGCCTTCGCGATCACAGCCTCTTCCTCGCATTCACATAGAGTTAGATCGGGGCCAGACATAATTGCCCTTCGTGATCGCAGGACCTCCTCCGCGTTCGCAGAGGTATGGCCAGTTAGCTTTCGCGATCGCGAGCCCCATGTCGCGATCGCGGTTAAGGAAAAGCTGGGCAGTTAATTTATATACGGGATTGGGTAATTTTTCCCCCATTTTTCATCTTCTTCCTTGAGTTAGTGAGAGCTTCCAAGAGGGGTCACCCAACCTACTGCCAAGGTAATTAAATTCCTTACTTAACACTAGTTTTAAACATAAATTCCTAGTTAATCTCTCTTTTAAAATATCAAATTCATGAAATTAGGTAGTAACTTTAGGGCTTTTGAAGAACTTGTGAATTATCCGTTTAAGGCCATGAATTCAAGTATAAATCACATAATTCTGATCCTTAGGCTTCGGGTGAGTGATCCCTTCGAGAATTTTTGGAATCCGAGCGTGCGGGCCCGGGGTTGGACTTTGGGAATTTCTCAAGAATGTTGAGTTATTGAAAAATTAGGATAATTTTCCCTATTTTGAGCATGCATTGATGTCATTGTACCGTATTTGGCTAGTTGCGAGTCCTCGAGTGTAGAGTTTGGAGATTCCAGCGCATCCTTGGTCCGATGGGGTAGATTCGACATGGGGTAAGTCTTATTTCTAACTTTGTGAGGGGGAATCGTCCCCCTAGGTGAAATAATTCAGTACATGTTATTATCTTCAGGGGCTACGTACGCACGAGGTGACGGGAGTCCGTGCGTAGCTACTATTATGCCATGTCCGAGTAGCCTAGGACCCACTAGCATGCTTTATGTGTGTACCTGTAACCCTGCCTGTAATATTTAACTGCTAATATGACCAAAAACGTAATTAAATATCTAAAAGAAAGTTAGAGTTCATATTGTTAGCCCTCTAGAATGAGAATTGGTTCCGCTGTGGATATATGTGTACCTGGGCTAGGTTTTATCGTGGAGTATCAATAAACTTGACAAATGAGTTTCGAAACGAAGGATTTCAAAACCTATTTTCATGCTTCCTTTAATACGGATTTTACTATTTTCCATGAGAAAACTATTTTTCTTAATAAAAAGTGGATTCTAAATGTGTGGAAGTGAGTCAGCACTCGAGTCGCAGGCATGATTCGCGGTCGAGAGGAGCTTTATGTTAATTATATGTATGAGTCAGCACTCGAGTCGTAGGTATGATTCGCGATCGAGGGGAGCTTTATGTTAATTATATATACGAGTTAGCACTCGAGTCGCATGTATGATTCACGATCGAGGGGAGCTTTATGTTAATTATATATGAGTCAGCACTCGAGTCGCAGGTATGATTCGCGATCGAGGGGAGCTTTATGTTAATTATATATATGAGTCAGCACTCGAGTCGCAGGTATGATTCGCGATCGAGGGGAGCTTTATGTTAATTATATATACGAGTTAGCACTCGATTCGCAGGTATGATTCGCGATCGAGGGGAACTTTATGTTAATTATATATATGAGTCAGCACTCGAGTCGCAGGTATGATTCCCGATTGAGGGGAGCTTTATGTTAATTATATATATGAGTTAGCACTCGAGTCGCAGGTATGATTCGCGATCTAGGGGAGCTTTATGTTAATTATATATATGAGTCAGCACTCGAGTCGCATTTATGATTCGCGATCGAGGGGAGCTTTATGTTAATTATATATATGAGTCAGCACTCGAGTCGCAGGTATGATTCGCGATCGAGGGGAGCTTTATGTTAATTATATATATGAGTCAGTGTCTAGATATTTCCTTATGACTCCCGCCGGTTGTCCTACCCTCATGTGTGCTTGGGGCTATTAGGTACTGTTTTTCATTGATATTTACTTGACAGATATTTGGGGGAAAAGGGAAAGTGTACATTGTTGCTTATTTTCAGCACTTATCTGGTTTTCTATATTTGATAGATATCTGCTGCTTACTGTCTCACATGCCTAGTGCATTCCGTATATCCAGTTTCACATTATTACTGTTGGACCCTAGTAAGTGTCTAAATTAACCCCTCGTCACTACCTCTCTGAGGTTAGGCGGGCGACTTACTGAGTACACGTTATTTTTGTACTCATGCTGCACTTGCTGTGCATTTTATTGCACAGATACTTTCATAGCAATGTGGTGGATTCGGAGACTTAAGCGAGCTGCATCTTCCAGATGCGATCCGCAGCTGATAGAGTCACCTTCATACTGTAGCTGTTTCATTTTAAATTTCCTTGTCCAGTGGTATTTCGGCCAGGCTTTGTAATATTTGTACGATTCTTAGAAATTGCTCATGTACTTGTGACATCGGATTCTGGGGACGTGTTGGGATTTATTTCATTAAACTGAATTCATGTGCTGCCGTATTTAAGTTTACTAAAATTTATTTATTTGATTATGAAATGCAAGAAAAAGGTAACGATTTCGAAAATGTTAAAATTGGAAAGTTATTCAATTAATTAATGTTTTGGCTTGCCTGACCTTGTGTCTAGCGCTATCACGACCTTAGGGATTTTGGGGTCGTGACATTGTTTAACCAAAGAATTAGATCCTTTGACTAAAGCTATTTCTAGGATGAATACGAGTTACTGGTAATCAAGGAAATAGAGAAAAATGAATAATAGACAATATCGCAGAAATATAGAAAAGCGAAGTAGATTGTATTTGAGAATCAAATACCTTTACAAGCTGTATTCCCCTCCCTTATATAGGAGATTCCTTGATATAACGTACAAATCTTGCTATGGTTGCCCATTAATGACTAATTATGACATTAATGAGGCGTTACAAAGGATAACGATAATTGGGGTACGGTTACATAACGTACGAGTAATCAATTGTGGGTTCTTGAATCTGCCCGTAGCTTTGTCCAGATTCATTCTGACCGTGTCTCTTCCCTGTTTTGATCAGTTGAGCTTCCCGTGGCTGATAAGCTCGAGGGTTTATTGAATCGTGCCTCTTTGTTACGTACCTCTTCAAAGAATCATATCCAACTGTTGCGTTCTACTGTGTCCACATAACTGGATCAGTTGTCAAAATTTGGCTTACGTGTGAAACTCTTTTTTACCAATACACTCGTGATGAAGACAATGTTCAGTAACAAGGATAGAACTTTACACGTCCTTTAATGATTACCTAAGTTTGATGTGGTATTTATCAAATAGTGTCAATCTAAAGGATTACACATTTAGGAATCACCTATGTAAGTGTGAAGTGGAAGCCGGTTCAATGAGAATTCTGTAAGGCCAATTCTCTACGCACTTATAAACCAGGTGGTGTTCATGGCTGAAACGAACACAACAATGAGAACCGAAAGACGGTTAAGGGTTGGTTGTGTGACATATGGTTGTGTAGGTATACATTAAAGTTCGACGGTTCAAAGATATCAAATCTACCGATTGACTGAGTATATCCGACATATGCTCACTACGGAAAGTTCAAAGGGAAACCTACTTATCCAGATGCAATTAATCCTTACTTGAAAATCACACAACTTTTGTCTATGTTCATTCTTGTTACAACCATTCCCAATTCATGTGGGGGATTGTTGGACTTTATGCCATTGGGCTTTAAAGACTAGAAGTGTGAATTGGAAAATGGTGGGAAATAAAATAGAGGGAAATGAAAAATTTGAATCAAGTGAGCTTTGTCATTTATGAAAAAGGAACTTTGTCCCACATTGGTGAGGTACAACTACACTTGTGTGTATAAATATAGGATCACTTCTTAGAGCTCTTAAAGGAGTTGAGGAGAATGAAGCCTCGCGCCATCGTCGTCGCTCGGCTCGGCTTCGGCTTTGGATTTGGAAAATGATCGATCGATGAGATTAATTTTTTGACAAAGTTTATTTAATTAATTACTTAAGAATTAATTAAGTTCCAGTCAGTTCATTAACAGAATTAACTGGAATGTATAATCCAAAACGCTGAACGTTGCTTTTCCCTTCTGTTCACATTATTAACAGACACCTCTTCCTTTCAAAGATCTGTTCACATTATGAACATACATCACACCTCTTCCGACAATTGCCTATAAATTTCGAGGCATGAATTCCTTTTCACTCACTCGAAGATATAGAACTTCCTTCTGAAAATCCTGCATTCTGCTTCGCAGTTTCTCTCTCAAATTCATAAGTGTGATTTTGCTCCGTTCTTTGAGTTCGTTGGTATCCTGCAGTTTGTATTGCCACTATTGCAGGAAGGTTTATTCCATTTCATCCTGGGAGGATTTAATCCAGTACCTTGGCAATTTGTGAGGGGGTTAAAATTCCTTAAGGACGCACAAGGAAATTGTGGACTCGGAATATTTCTTATCGTTTACAGCTTTTCAGTTTCTTCTAACAGTTTTCTAATTTCTGTTTTAAAACAGTAGCGAGAACAAAGTTTTACTAAGGAGGAAAATGATATCTTGGCGCAATCATGCAAATCGACTATAATCGGTAAGTTTTCTAAGATTCGTCCCTCGATCAATATTATTGGGAAGGAATTCGCGGAAGTGTTTCCTGGGTAAGAATGCATAATCATTGGAGCTTATGACATGAAACATGTATTATTTATTGATTTTGATAGCTTAGATGATCACAATGCAGTAGTTACTAGAAGTTTTATAAATTTGGATGGAGATTTTGTGATGAGTCTTGAGAAATGGACCACAAAATTTAAACCAGAACCTAATACCACCAGAGCCCCGGCATGGATCACGCTTCCTGATCTCCCATGGCATTTCTATGAATGGGACGCAATATGTCGTATAGTTGATCCTATAGGCTTTTCTCTGATTTTGGACAAGGCAACAACCACCAAAACAAGACCCACCACTGCAAAGCCTAGAATTGAAATTGACCTTGCAAGGCCAATTTTAAATGAGATTACTGTCAAGATAAGGAACCATTAGGGCGATATATAAGTGTTTAATCAGAAAGTTGAATATGAATCACTACCTGTATTTTGCAATCACTGTATGCGGCTAAGACATTCAGACAGAATGTGTAGAATTTTACATCCAGAATTGAGAGTTCAGAATGGCAGCAAGGTTAATGAGAAAACCAAAAGAATGATATTAATTAAGATGAAAATGTGAGAGTATATAGGAGAAATGAGCAAAGAAGAGAACATAGCAGGCCTCAAAATGCTGGACAGACCATTGGCAATTCGAACGTTGCTGTAAAAACCAGGGGTAACACCAGCTAACAACAACAGTGCTACCAATATTTACAAAAGAGCTGAAGATGGTTGACATTCTGTGAATAAAAGAAAAAATAGAAATACTAACACCAATCATGCTGATATGACAACACAAAAGGGGAATGATACTAACATCACCAACATGATCAATGATGGACAAAGTACTGTGATTGTCACCCACGACAACAATGAAGGTGAAGTGAATATGGAAGTGATCCCTGTTGTTGCTTCTTTGATCCCTCAAGATCATGCCAAACACACAATAAGGGACAAATACAACAGTAACAAAGACAATAAGAAGAAGTTAAAAGTACTTACTATCAAGAAGGTTGGTAAAAAGACATTTCAGGGAAATGAGGCTGATTACCTAAAGATTGAGTTGAGCAGTGATTTTGTTGATAATCAAATCATGAATATTTCCCTAGTGAATATGAAGCTATAGGAAACAAAGAAGATGAACAAGAAAGGGAGAAAGTTTAAAGCAAAAGTGACCATACTAGGTAATGTTATTCTGACAAGTGATATGGATCAGGAAAATCATAGCTTGGAGTATAGACCACTCTTTGGCCTAGATCCCAAACTTGCTGAAAATATGCTAGTTGGAATGAAGAAAGGAGGCTTGAATATCAACTGCTAGATGAACCACCAAGAATCATTGATCCAGGAGAAAATAACTAGATGGCCTTGGGTTGGGAAGCAAATGCTATCAGTGATCCCCCAAGACCATGATATGATCATGGAAATGCCATCTGAAGATAAAAAAAACTCTTTATCCGATGATGATTATATGACAGGGAGGTATTAAAGTGTCGAATGCAATCCTGTGATTACCTCCCCAGTCCTTCAGAAACTATTCAATTCAATAACCTCTCTCCAAGAGGACTTGGTAATCAACTAGGTGAGATCAATTGGGCTCCTAACAGTAGGAATCCAGAAGAAATTTCCAAGGCTCAGGGGGAACAAAACTTAAATGTTTCCGATGATTAGTTTTTTATCATGGAACATTAGGGGCATAGGGTCCCAAGATGCTGCTGAAAGGCTCAAAACCTTAAAAAGCCTGTACAACCTTCCTTTTATTTTCTTCCAGGAACCTGTGAGCACGTAATTTTTTCATTGTGAAAATACTCCTACAAAATTCACAAAAATAGGTTTTTCTAATTGTTTTTAATTTTCATAGAATTTCTACGAATTTCTTGTTTATTACTGTTTGCATTTCGTGCATATTTAATATTTTTAATCATAAAAAATACCATTAAAAATGTACAAATATTCATTGCATAGCATTTTTAGATTTTTTGTTGCATTTAGGATTTGATTACGTTAATTAGGCGCATTATCAATTAAAAATCACAAAACATACAATGGTCGGGTTTTCATTTTAGCGTTTAGTTTTAAATTAATTAGTGTTAAGTTAATTAATTATTTAAATGTTAGAAATAGATAATTAGGTTATGCAAATTAGATTTTATTTAGGAATTAATTTAGGTTTTTAATTAATTTGATTAGGATTTAAAATCAAATAAAAAAGCACAATCCCAGCGGCCCAATTACCCCAAATTTAGCCCAAACCCAATCCCTCTTTTACCTTGTCCAAAGCCCATTCCCCAATTCTATATACCCAATAGACCACTCACCCTTAAAAGAAGACCCTAATTTCACTCCCCTCTGAAAAAGAAGGCCGCCACCCCTATCTCTCATCCTCGTCCCTCATTCTCAACAAAAGAAGATGAATGGATCCCCCTTTTTTAGGAAACCTAGTCGCTGCCCCCTTTCTTTCTTCACTCTCTCATTGTACTCTCTTTCTCCGACGCACACCTAGAACTCGAATTCGTCACCGGAAGTCCAGAAATAGTTGGGTAGTTTTGTTGGAATATTAGGTAGTTTGATTTAAAAAAAATGCAAAGCAGAGAAGATGAAGTTGGCATTGAGTGTTAATGGTCTGCTGGAAACTTTAAAGCTTAAATAATTTTCCCTAGATTTCTACAAGTGTTGGTCAAGCCTAAATCACTACTTTCTATTGCTGAAGCTTAGTTCCATACCAGTTGCTACTGTTTCCTTATGTATTTCAAGGTATTACTCACCCCACTCAACTATGTAATTTTCACTTTATACCAATGGAATCTGTGTGATTGAGTGTTGAGCATGTGAAATTCTTGTCGCGCCCCCTTTTTTCCTCCTCGCGGAATATCGGGTTTATGACATTGGTTGGGACAGGGGTTTGCATATTTTGAAAGGGGTTTGCATATTTTGAAGAGTCACCACCTAACGATTTTAACGGTGCGTTAGGGCACCTAAAGGGTTCAATTACAACTACGTTGCTAACCAGAGATTTGGGTATGGGCTTGGAATTATCCTAAGGGGAAGGTATTAGGAACCCCTCAGGATCCACAAGTGTGGTTCCCGGCCAAATAGTTTTGTGAATTTGTACAACTAGTAAATAACAAGTAAAGGCTCAAATAAAAGGGGATTTTAGTCTTAAGCATATAGATGTTTAGAAAACAGTAGAGATGATTACAAACTAGCGTATACATGTGTCCTAGGTTTATAATAATATGGATCACATCAATGCAATACCCGGTAATCACTCCTCGAAGAGGGGCTACACGTGGTATTAGCGCACCGGTTATCATATCCATATTCTACCCTTCCCACCCCGTGAAGGTAATTAAAGCGTGTGTTGGTCACAGATTCTATTGCGTGCTATTACCCGTCCCATCCTATCAGCCCTGGAGAAGGCTAGGACTACTATCCTAAAAGGGAGTACTAGGTTGACCCCTATATTTAAAGGACAAGATTCTAAGCGACAAACAACCACAATTAGGAATTCAGATAAGGGAAATCAAATAAGAGCAGATACGAGGCCCAAGTATTCCTCCACAGATTATGCACATGATTAGCACGACTCAAACACAAGTAATGTCTTATTAACTTCAGAACCTAAGGCATGATATCTAGGTGAGAATGCAATAGTGAGGCAGTTTTATTATTGATTATAACCATTAATAGTCAAGCAACATGTATAAAGGAGTGAGTTTCCAATTTTAGATTTAACACCTAAAGCTTGCCTAAGCGTATGGCAGCACCCAGTAATTATCCAAATTATTAAAGAAACTATTACAAGTTAGTTTGCCTAAACATGCTGC
>ML413417.1:0-19723 GCA_005239525.1 Nicotiana knightiana
ACTCTGATTATAAATGTACATGCATCATGGTCCAACCTAGCCAGGTTAATATGTTGTACACATAATAACCCTTTAAGACAAACCTTATCTGAAAGTCCACCGGGGTTTCCATAATCCCAACAGACGCAACCACGTTTTGTGCATTAATTTTGGAGAACTAAATGCCAATATGCTAATCATGGATATATAAATAGTCGAATCTGGAGGGGGAAAGGGTCTAACCTTATTTGTTTTGCAGAAAATGAGGCACGAGGTCCCCAGGTTCGGCATGGTCCGTAGTATACCACCATTGCTACTAGATTGGTGGAAAGATCTTTCCTCAAGTGACAAAGAAACATGTGAAGAAGGTCCTGGGAAATTTGTCTTCTCTGTTAGACATCCAACCAAATAACATGTTGATAGAAGCTGCAACCATGTTCTGGGATCGTGAAAGATCAGTGTTTCGCTTCGGGGATATAGAAATGACCCCGCTCCTAGAAGAAATCGGGGGATTTGCTGGGCTACCTTGGGACAACCCTGGGCTATTGGTACCGGAAAATCGCACTGGTAGGGGATTTCTAAAAATGATGGGTCTGAAAAAGAACGCTGATTTGGAGTGCTTAAAAAAATCTTATATACCATTTGACTACTTGTATGAGAGATACGGTCATAGCAAGTCTTACCGTATTTTCCATGATGATTTTTGCATCACTTCCTTGGGTCATATTCACCGCAGAGTTTTCGTGTTCATTGTTTGCTTCTTGGGTATGATAGTGTTCCCAACAAAAGGGGAAATAATTCACACTAGACTGGCTATGGTCACCAAGACTCTAATGGAAGGAATCGAGGGACAGACATACACCATAGTCCCTATGATTATATCTGATATCTATCGGGCCTTGGACCACTGCTAGAAAGGGTCCAAACATTTTGAGGGCTGCAATTTGCTACTGCAGTTGTGGTTAATGGAGCATCTCCAAAAGGGTCAATATCGCCAAGAGTTTCCACGAAGGGCGTGGAATGATCATATTGCCTTCCATCACCCTAAACAGATTACTTATATTCCGAACACGTCTGCTCAACCAGAGAGTGCTAAGGAACGGGTGGAGTTCTTCGACAATTTGACTGAGGATCAGGTTCAGCGGATGTTTGAATGGTTCCCTACTGACGAGTTCATCATCAGGTCAAGGGACGCTCGTCACTTAGTGTCGATTGGGTTTAAGGGGAATATACCCTTATGTTCCCATCAGGGTTATAAGGCAGGAAGGCAGGAAGCAAATCATACCGCGGGTCGCGAAGATAAGTCATTTTCGGGAAGATTTTTAGGATGACGACATCCCTTACAAGTGTCAAGCTCAGCATATGTGGCACTCAAAGATTATTATGGAGAAGGACATCATCGAGACAGACATGTATTATGCGGGACATGCACCCTTTTACCCGGCATGGTTGGAGGACAACTTAGCTGGGAAAGTTGAGCCAGGAATTGGTCCGGGGAAACAGGGTCATAGACGAAGATGCAGAAACCCAAGTAAAATACAACAAGTTGTGCAAGAGGATTCATGACTCCAAGGCCAAACATCAGGAGATACACGAGACAAACAAGAGATTAATCAAGGAATGGAGGGAAATGACTATCACCTCCAATGAAAGGGTAGAATATCTGGAGCAGGGCTTGATGAAGCTGGGAGAAAAGACAAGGAAAAGAATCACCGATTGCTAGAATGCTAAAGGAGGCGAGGAAGGATATCTAGCAAGAGTATACATGTTGTTGGGCATGCGCAAACTGGGAGACCTGATTGATGGAGTCAGAAAGATCAAGCCTGGGGAAGGTCCTTCTAGGACCAAGTAGATTAGATTTATTTGCTTCTCCAAATGTAATAAGGCCAAGTGCCAGTAGTGACTTCTCTTTTATTATCTTAGTGTCGTTTTGGGATTCGTCTGTTTCTTTTATTAATGAAATGAGGCATTTATTGGCATCTAAGTTCTCCAAAACAACTTGTCGCTAGGCCTACCTCGGGCACAACGAGGCTCCCAAAATAGGACGCGAATTTACATTCCGCAATATGTGTTTAAATATTTCAAATATTCTTTTTAGAAATCTTACTGACTTGGCTACCTTTTGTTTTTCTTTCTTTCTTTTGATTATTCCAATTCCCCAAAGGTTGGTTCATGCATATAGGCATCATCAGCTTATCATACTAAATCCAGGGGCCCTCCACCTTCTCCTCCTCCAAGTCCACCAAAAGGCAAAGGGAAAGAAAAGATGGATGATTTGAACGGCACTAGAAAAGACAAAAACACACATGTTGAACATGCAGAAGCTTCTGATGGCCGAGGTACTCAGGCCCCAAATGATGTGGTATCACGACTTGAGCAGAAAATACTAGAACTCCAGGGTGAGCTCGAGCAGGTCCGGAGCTTAGCAAATCTATCCCTCACACTCAATATCCCAGATGTCAACCATTCAAACACTCAGAACCCCGCAACACCGCAAAACACACCCAACAAAAGCCTACAAAATCCTCTCGCACCTCACCATTACACAACCCCACAGAATCAAACTATCCCTCCACAATATCAGATAAACACCTACCATACTCCACAAAATACCCCACAAATCATTCCCGAACCCCTGAACTCCACTAATGATCACCATTATACCCAAACTCCCGGTCACCAAAACAACCCTATATACGTGGAAACCCTACCTCACTCCACTCAGCCTTTATCCTATACACCAGAATCCACTAAGAAGGACCTGCTCATTAAGAACCTGGCTGAAGAGCTCAAGAAGTTTACAAGTCGGGTTCAAGGCGTCGAAGGAGGAAAAGGGATAGAAGGTTTGAACTATGAAGACCTATGCATACAACCAGATGTAGAATTGTCGGAGAGTTACAAACCTCCCAAGTTCGAAATGTTTGACGGAACAGGTGATCCCATGGTTCATCTGAGGACTTATTGTGACAAGCTTGTAGGGGTCAGAAAGGATGAAAGGATCCGAATGAAGATTTTCATGAAGAGTCTTACAAGAGATGCTTTATCCTGGTACATCAGCCAGGATCCTAAGAAGTGGGCCAACTGGGTGACTATGGCGTCTGACTTCGTGGACAGATTCAGGTTTAACACAGAGAATGCGCCGATGTCTTCTATATTCAGAACTTAAAGAAGAAGCCCACTGAGACCTCCGCGAGTATGCCACTCGTTGGAGGTCAGAAGCAGCCAAAGTCAGGTCGACATTGGACGAGGAACAGATGAACAAGTTCTTCGTCAGAACACAGGATCCGCAATACTATGAAAGATTGATGGTTATTGAAAACCATAAGTTCTCCGATATCATCAAACTCGGAGAAAGGATTGAAGAGGGCATTAAAAGAGGTATGGTGACAAACTTTGAGGCATTGCAGGCCACAAATAAAGCATTGCAGTCAGGGGGTATATCGAAAAAGAAATATGCGGGAACAGTAATGGTCGCCCCAGGACCCAAAACTCTACTTGTATATCAAACCTCCCCAATTACATACCAAGCACCTCCACCCACATATCAACCATCACCTCTCAGATATTCCCAACCATCCACTGCTTATCACGCATATAATTCCCAACCCTCTCACTTTCAGTCACCTCCAACTTGTCCAAACTACCCAAGACCTCGGCCTAACTTTGACCGCAGACCACCTAAAAAATACACTGTCATTGCCGAACCCATTGACTAGCTGTATGAAAGGCTGAAGGTTGTTGGTTACATCACTCCTATTCCTGTTGTGACCGTAGAGAATTCATCCAAATGGGTCAACCCAAATAAGACTTGTACATATCATTCTGGCCTGAAAGGGCACACCATTGACGAGTTCCGAACACTGAAGGATAAGATCCAGACCTTGATTGATAATAAGGTCGTTCATGCCAAAAAAGCTACACCCAACATCCGCAACAACCCCCTCCCAGATCATGGGGGTGAAGATATCAATGTGATAGAGACCGATGAGGAATGGGATCCCGAGGGATCAATTGGACTTATCAAAAAAGGGTGACAATCCTAAGAAACTCGCAGTCACACTCAATCCTATTATAGTACAAATACAGCCGCCAATGGAGGTTGAGGTAGCTGCATTAGTTCCATTTGAAGTTGAGATAGCACCCACCGCAGCTGCGCCTATTCCATTTGAAGTGGAAGTAGCCACACCTTTCACAGTGACAGTGTCAACCACACCGCCCTTTGACACCAAGGATGTACCCTGGGATTATGTGGTCGAAGCTAGAAAAAAAGGGAAGACCAAAATAGAAAAATCCGGCATTTGCGCAAGGAATGACCAGAACAGGAAGAGTCTATACACCAGAGCATTTGGGAGAATCCAGTAAGCATGCCTATAACAGACCCCCCGTTATTGAAACAAGCCCGGATGACCTTTGGAGGAAAGTATAAGCAAGGGAATATTCAGTCACCGATCATTTGAACAAGACTCCTGCTCAGATATATATAGTGTCACTGCTACAGAATTCAGAAGCGCACAGGAATACTCTCTTAAAGGTGTTAAGTGAGGCATATGTACCTAACAACATCACTGGCGGAGAAATGGCCAATATGGTGGGACAGGTGGTGGAAAGTCACAAAATCACCTTTCACAAGGACGAGATGCCACCCAAGGGTTTGAATCATAATAAGGCAATGCACATTACCGTTCAATGTGAGGACAATTTCATTGCCAGAGTTCTGATAAATGGGGGGTCCAGTGTCAATATTTGACCATTGACAACACTGAAGAGGTTGGGAAAAGGCATGTATAAAATACGAGAAGGGACTATGAATGTGAAGGAATTTGATGGGTCTCAGAGAGCTACCATTGGAGAGATCAATCTTTGTCTACAGATGAGGCCTACATGGTTTGATGTTGAATTCCATGTGCTAGATATGTCTGCATCATACAATCTGTTGTTGGGACGACCCTGGATACATGTCGATGGGGGTGTAGCGTCAACTTTGCATCAAGAAGTGAAGTTCGAGTGGAACCACCAAGAAGTGATTATCCATGGAGACAGGAGAAACCCTATTTAAACCCGTCAGACCATCCGGTGGTTGAAAATAGAAGAAATCTAGGTGGAGAGACTTATCATCATATCAACAGGGTCAATGCGATCGAGAAAGATAAGTAGTGGAGTATCAAGATAGAAAGTATACTAGTATGGAGAGGATATGAACCTGGCAAGGGTCTTGGAAAAATCTTCAGGGTATCTCAAAGCCAATACAACTAAAGCACAATGGTATCACTTTTGGACTAGGATATCAATACACCTGGAAAGAGTATCAAGACTAGTCACCACCATGGAGTGGTCCTTACTATCCACTTGAGCAGCATGTACCGCACCTGAGTCAGACTTTCCAGCAGACCGACATCATATGGGGATCAGAGGAGGAAGAAGCATTGGCTGCCTTGAGGAACCTGTTCCTGGAAGATGATGACATGGATTGCTGTGTAATTTTTAGGAAGAGGAAGGCCCTACCATCAGAGCTTTGGAAAGAGGATTATTCCTCAAGAATTGGACTGTCAGACCATCCATGGCCCGACACGTCCCGGGGTAGCAAGGCTGAACAATATTATTTTATTTTTTTGAATGATGATTTCCCTTTTTGCATTTTGTTTAAAATAATATTTTCAATATTCCAAAACGCTGTTTCAATTTTTGAGAACCGCATTTTTTTGACACGTTCAATGAATTAATGATTAACATTACCACTTCTCTCTCATATCTTTATCTATACAACATTACTATTTCCTATCTCGATGAACCGACAACTGTGACATGTAATGAGGCAACGCAACAAAAGGATAGTGATTCAGAAGAAGAAGATGGCATACCTAAGGAAATTGTCAGAGAAGTGGAGGACTTTGAGAACAAGCCTAAGTCCAACCAGGACGATACTGAAATAATCAACTTAGGAGATTCCGAAACTATCAAGGAGACCCGCATCAGCATTCACTTGTCGCCGTTAGAAAAAGAAGAGTACACCCGGTTCTTGTCACGGCCCCAAATCTTAATCCGGTCGTGATGACGCCTATCATGATACTAGGCTAGCCAATCTACCGCGAAATAACATAAATACTTTCCATTAACTTCAATATTGTTCGATATTCCAAGAAATTCTTCCGGTTTAACAGTTTAAAGCAACAAGACGAATAAAAATAGTTTATACACTGCCCCAAAACCTAGAGTCAACCGTCATGAGCATCTATAAACAATAAAACGTACTACTATTTCCTTACTACAACTAGTTCTAGGAAATGATATCAAATAACAGGAAAAGAAGGAGAAGAGGGCATGCTGCGGATGCAAAACAACTACCTAAAAAATCCCGAACAAAGCTCCAAGAGAATGCGAAAACAGCTAACGCTCAGACCCAGCACCTGAATCTGCACACAAGGTACAGGGAGTAATGTGAGTACGCCAACTCAGTAGTAATGAGAGTAAATAATGTCTAAGGCTACGAAACAAGTAGAACAGTCATCAATGCACAGTAAATGAAGCCTTTCTTTCAGACAACACAGATATAATATCTTTTAACATTTACAAATCGCTTTCAGTAAAATATCTTTTGAAAATGTACCCTTTTTCACAATTTTCATAGAAATCAAAATGGTTTAGTATATGGAAAGGACAGAGTTCATAAACAGTCCATCCGATGAAAACATGTATCATAAACTGCCCTTCGGGCGTATCTTCACTTAGCATCAATCACTCAGCATGCCTCACAATCACTCAGTATTAGCCCCTCGGGCTACCTCACAGAAGCACATGCCTCTAAACCTCTCATCACTCGGCACTCGCACTCAGTAGGTACCTGCGCTCACTGGAGGTGTACAGACTCCGTAGGGGCTCCTACAGCCCAAACGCTAATATCAAGCCATCTCGTGGCATAATCACTCAGGCTCTCAACCTCTCACATATCATAACAATGTAACATGTTGCGGCGTGCAGCCCGATCCCATAATATCCTCACAACATAGGCTCCCGGCCACACTCAGTCAGAAATCTCTCAAAAAGCCACTCGGGCTACCAACAAACGGGGTACTCGACACAAAGTATCATTTTATATCACAAAATAGTGTAAATAAGACTGAATTTCGAAATTAGTTAATGTGATACGACTGAGTGTAAATCATAGGCAATACAGTGAGGAATAGCGGTAAACAACCCCAAAGGATCCAAACAGGTCGGCACGAGGCCCCAAACATGGCGTACATCCCCAAAATATAGTATTAGCCTTAAAATAAGAATATTATATGGTTTAGAATCAAATACGCAACATAATAGTTGCCACGGGACGGACCAAGCCGCAATTCCTCGATAGTGCGCGCCACACACTCGTCATATAGCATGTTCGCCACTTCAAAACAATAGTAAAATGTGAAGTCCGGAGTTTCATACCCTCAGGACAAGATTTACAGACATTAATTACCTCAAACCAGCCTGAATACTAACCCGCGATGCTCTTGCCTCTCGAATCGGCCCCGAATTGATCCGAATCTAACCAAAACCAGATTATTATCATCAATATATGCTAGGGACGAAACCCATTCAAAAATTATCAAAATTAAGCACAAATCCCGAAATTGGCCAAACCCGACCCCGGGCCCACGTCTCGAAATTCGATAAAAATTAAAAAAATAGAATCCTTATCCTCCCACGAGTCTATACATACCAAGAATATCAAAATCGGACCGCAAATGGCCCCTCAAATCCCCACTCAAAGGTCTCCAAATCATAAGCCCTAATTTCCCAATTTTTGGGTTGAAATCCCACTAATTTCAGGTCTAGTTACTTGGAAATCAACATAGAATCGAGTATTGAGTTCAAAAATATTACCTACAAGTGTTTCCTTTCGATTCTCTCTTCAATCCCTGTCAAAAAGCTTCAAAGCCGCTCAAAAATGGTGAGAAATGGCTAAAAATCGCGAAAAATAGGTTTCTATACAATCTGCCCAGGTCCCTTTTTTTTTCTTCAGTGCGATCGCGTCACACCCCACGCATTTGCGAAGCACTGCCCAAAATTACCCTACGCGTTCGCATCCCCTCACACGCGTTCGCATAGCTCAAACACCTCAGCCCTGCACGCGCCTCAACTTTTATGCGATCTCAGACCTCTCCACCCGTTCGCACTGCTCACAGGCCTCCCTCTCATGCGATCGCGACCTCCTAAACGTATTCGCATAGAACAAAATTATGATTGCCCTAGATAAGCCTATGCGATCGCATTCTTACCCATGCGATCGCATAGAAGAACATCAGAACTGAACACCAGCAGAAAATCAACCAACTTTCAAACCAAGAATTTGTCCGTTAATACCCCCGAAACTCACCCGAGGCCCTCGGGGACCTCAACCAAACATGCCAACACATCCCATAACCTTATTCAAACTTAGTCGAGCCTTTGAAACACTCAAAACAATGCCAAAACACAAAATTCACCTCGGATTCAAGCCCATGAACTTAGAAATTTCTAAATTTCGCCAATGATGCCGAAACCACCCAAAACACGTTCTATTGACCTGAAAATTTGCAACATATCCAAAGTGACACTATGAACCTGCTCCAACTTCCGGAATTCTATTCCGATCCCAATAGCCTATTTTCACCGACCGGAAACCACCAAAAACTCCATTTCGCCATTTCAAGCCTAATTCTACTCCGGACATCAAAACCGCATTCCAAACACACTCCTAAGACCCAAATCACCTAGCGAAGTTATCCGAGCCATAAAATCCACATTCCGGGGTTGTTTTCCTATAAGTCAACTCTCGATTTACTTTTTTCCAAATATAAAGCCAATTTAAGAGACTAAGTGCCTCAATTCTCACCACGACCATTCTGAACCCAAACCAAATGACTCAACACAACGTAATTAGGCTAACAATAGACGATAAAGCAGAAACGGGGAAAACGGGGCTAAATCTTACGGAACAACCGACCGTGTCGTTAAAGTTCTTGAAATAGTAGGAGAACATCTTCGCATGGTCGTATGATGACATGACCGGATTAAGTACATCTATTGTGACCCACAAGTTGCAAACAAACCTAATGTGTCCATCGGTGAAGCAGAAACTCGTGAAATTCAAGACTGATATGAGTCTGAAATTCAAAGAGGAAGTATTAAGCAAATTAAGTCCAAGATCCTCAGGGTAGTGGAATACTTAACCTAGTTAACCGACATCATGCCAGTGTCGAAGAAGGATGGGAAGGTTAAAATCTGTGTCGATTATCGGGATCTCAACAGAGCCAGCCCAAAGGATGGTTTCCCACTTCCAAGCATACACATTTTAATCGACAGTTGTGCCAGACATGAACTCCAGTCCTTTGTAGATTGTTTCGCCGGTTACCATCAGATTTGGATGGATGAGGAGGATGCTGAGAAAACCGCTTTACACCCCGGGGGTGTACTATTACAAGTAGATGTCGTTCGGCCTAAAGAACACTGGGGCCACCTACATGAGGGCCATGACTACTATCTTTCATGACATGATACATAAAGAGATTGATGTGTATGTGGATGATGTCATCATTAAATCCAAGAAGTCCACGGATCATATAGCATACTTGAGGAAATTCTTCGATAGAATGTGGAAGTACAACCTGAAGTTAAACCCCGCAAAATGTGCATTTGGGGTTCCTACCAGAAAGTTATTGGGATTCATCGTCAGCCGCCGAGGGATAGAATTAAATCCGTCAAAAGTCAAAGCCATCCAAGAGCTATCACAGCCAAAGAGTAAGAAGGATGTAATGAGTTTTCTGGGAAGGCTAAACTACATCAGCCGATTCATAGCCCAATCCACAGTTATATGTGAGCCAATTTTCAAGATGTTAAAGAAGGATGCTGCAACTAGTTGGGCCNAGCCCAATCCACAGTTATATGTGAGCCAATTTTCAAGATGTTGAAGAAGGATGATGCAACTAGTTGGACCAAAGATTGTCAAAAGGCTTTTGACAAGATCAAGGAATACTTATCAACACCACCAGTCTTGGTCCCTCCAGAGGTAGGTAGACCATTTCTACTCTACCTTGTAGTACTAGATAGAGCTTTCGGCTGCGTTCTGGGGTAGCACGACGAGACATGGAGAAAAGAACAGGCCATCTACTACCTGAGTAAGAAGTTTACCCCCCATGAGGCACAGTACTCTTTGCTGGAACGTCCCTGCTGCGCTTTAACCTGGATAGCTCAGAAGCTGAGGCATTACTTTTGTGCCTATACAACATACCTCATATCGAGAATGGATCCTTTGAAGTATGCCTTTCAAAAAACTATTCCCACTGGCAAGCTAGATAAGTGGAAAATCTTGTTGAGCGAGTTCGACATTGTTTATGTAACTCAGAAAGCAGTCAAAGGACATGCAATGTCATATCATTTTGCTGAAAACCATGTGGAAGGGGAATACGAACCCCTGAAAACGTATTTTCCCGATGAAGAGGTATTATTCGTGGGAGAAGACATTGTCGAATCCTATGACGGTTGGAGAATGTTCTTTGACAGAGCGGCGAATTTGAAAGGAGTCAGCATTGGAGCCGTTTTGGTATCGGAAACTGGTCAACATTATCCGGTATCTGCAAAACTCAGATTTCCCTGCACTAACAACATGGCGGAATACGAGGCTTGCATATTAGGACTCAACATGGCCATTTACATGAACATTTAAGAGCTGCTGGTGATCGGTGATTCAGATTTGATTGTGCACCAGGTACAAGGAGAATGGGCATCGGTTCATCTTGGTAGCTATTGATTACTTTACCAAATGGGTCGAAGCAGCATCTTAGAAAGCAGTGACTAAGAAGGTTGTGGCAGATTTAGTCTGCGACCGGATTGTTTGTCGGTTCGGAGTTCCAGAATCCATCATCACTGACAATGCCGCCAATCTCAATAGTGATCTGATGAAAGCCATGTGCGAGACTTTCAAAATCAAGCACAAGAATTCCACAGCATACAGACCTCAAATGAATGGAGTAGAAGCCGCCAAAAAAAATATCAAGAAGATACAGAGGAAAATGGTAGAGAATCACAAACAGTGGCACGAGAAACTACCATTCGCCTTACTGGCATACCGTACCACAGTCCGCACATCAACCGCGACAACACCATATTTGCTGGTTTATGGTACTGAAGTTGTTATTCCCGTTGTTTATACCCAGTTTTCCTTAAATTATTTTTAAATTTGCATATATACCTTCAAAATCAAGTTCCATAACATTGGTATTTTTCCATCATTTTCTCGTATTTTTATAAATTTATTTCTAATTTATCCAGTATTTTTATCTCTAATAATTAATTATAAATTGCATTAAAAATTATTTCAATGAGATATCTTGACTTAATACATTATTTTTAGCCTTGGTAAGATCAAATTATTTCACAATCGGTCAAATTGGCACCTTTTGGCTACAATTGCAATAATTTTGCAGTTATAGCCTAACCATATATTTTTATGCTATTTCTATCCAATAATTGGTCATTTATATTTTTTAATACTGATTAACCTTTTTTATTTTATTTCTTAATCTCCAATTCATTCTTCTGATTATTAATTATTTTAACTAATTTTAGTTAAGCATTTAACATTTTAATTGAGTATTTAACAGCTAGCCACATTTTATTTAAATCCTAGCCCCAATTAAACCCAAACCCACCCAACTAAACTATCCCAAAACACCCTAGCCCAGACCATGTCATACCCGGCCCAACCCCAAACCAATCTGAGTCGTTGATCAAATTAGATCAACGACCCAGATTTTTATTACCTTAATTAAACCCTAGACTAACCCCCTACCCCCGACCCCTCTCATTCTCACTGGTACCTCATCTCTCTAACTCTCTCTCTCTCTCTCCAGTCTCTTCTAGAGACTTCCAGTCTCTTCTTCTCCGATGAAGATGGCTCGTCTTTTCCGGCTACCTCTCTTGCCGGAAATCATGGGTCCTCACTCCTCTTAGCTTCATGGCTCCCTCCTACACCAAGGTATCACTGTCTGGAGGTCCTGAAGCGGTTCACCTCACCCTATGACTGTTCATGCCGTTCTCCGGCCATCCATGGCCGTCCGAGTAAGATTCTGTTATTTTCGACTAGAATCAGTGGTTTCTAAGTCGTTTCTCCTTCTCTTTGGGTTGTCTCTGTGAAACCCTAGTTACTAGTCTCTCATTTTCCATTACCGTTTGAAAGTTAACTCCTTAATTAGAGGAAGTACTTAAACTGATTGATTCTGATTCCATTAATTGTTGTCTGACTTTGATCTTCACCTTATTTACTACTGTTTTAAAAAATATATATACCAGGCCTCTTATTTTCAAAAGACAAACTGATCTGTTCAAATGTCTCTATCACACAAATAAAAACTCTCTGCTCTCTCTTCCGTGCTAGCTACTACTATTCTAAGTTAGCCGGCTGCAAGTCAAGGCTAACTATTGTGCATCTCCTACTTCCTATTTGTGTTACTGCTTTCTTCACTTCACTGGTATGTTCTAATTTAGATTTCATTCCTCAAACCAACATGTTTCTATCACTGTTGTAATTCAGTATGTTTCTAATTTGCTTTTACTTATTATTCAACATGTATCTAGGATCCTGAACTCCCCTTTGCATGTTAAGTTAGGCTTTACTTGTTTATGACCAGCATGTTTCTGTATACTTAACACCTGCTTCTTACGTGAATCTCCATGACTATGACTGGTACATTAGTTTAATCATGGTCTTAGTTGTTTTGGTGTAAATCTAACCTAGTACTTTACTGTACCCCTAATCCTCTGAACCCTTAGGAGCTTCTGATTGCATGCCTATATGTGTGTCTGCCTACTACATGTTTGCCCTCACATGCTCTGTATTTTTCCCTCAAATCCCATTACCCCTGTTTGTGATTGTTGAACTATCCCTGGTCCTTTTGTGTGATGTTGAACTTCTATTCCAATCAAGTTTCCCCCTTCAAAACTGTTTTTCTTACTTACCCTTTCTCAAAACTATTTTTTTACTTAAACCCTTTTAAAAAACTAAAAAGCACTCTCACATATACTCTTAGAAATCTAGGTTCTGCCCCTTTTGTATGAGCATTGCCTTGGGACCCTTGAGCTCCCTATGAACTTTGACACATAGAGGCGGGCCATTCCACACTGCACTTACTCTATTTTGGCTATGAAATCTGGGTGTAAGCACTGCCTGGGAGCCCTTGAGGTCCTTAGGGAACTCTGACACACCCGGATTATGAGAAGGTTGTGAAATAATACCTGGCATTGAGGACCTGGAGATTTGAGCCTATTTTGTAGGCTCCCTCTAGTTAACTTCTTATTTTTCTTCTATTTCAGTTGTGTAATTCGTATTCAATGGCCTGTAATAATTAATTGTAAACAACTCTGGGGTCGGATAGTGAAAAATAGGTAGGTGATATGCATGTTGTAGTATAATTAAGGGTAGAGACCATGTTCCTAGGTTTAGTATCTCTCTATGCGCAATAGCAACCATGTTTAGGTACACCATGCCATGCATTAGATATCATGCTACTTAGGATGTATGCGTATTCAACATCTCATCTATGCTTAGAAATCCTGCCTATAGGGTAAACAATAAAATAAGTTACTATTGCGTGATTCTGCGCATGTTCTGAAATTTCACTAGAAGTACTGTCTTAGGATAAATAAGTTGTAATCACGTCTCATCATGCTATACACGTAGAGATACTGTTCTAGGTAAACAACCGTTGAAAATCTGTCACCTATGTTATTCCTGAAACTGTGCATAATGCTATGATTCTATGTGCATTTAGAAATCCTGTTTAAGTTATTATGCATCATGCTGCATTAGATATCATGCTATAGGATCGTATCTATTTAACTGCATTTAGTCTAAACACATAACAGTCCCCTGTTCTCAGCAACTGGTAATTAGTCTTTGTACATCTTCACACCTAGAATCGCATGTTATTAGCTATAAGAAACCTAGAATCATTAACAAATCTGAATAACGGTTGCATGTTATCCAACACTTAGGAAAGCCTTAGGTAATTAACTTAAAAACGATAAAATCAGAATTGTCTTTGTGGTCATGTTTAACTGTCAGCATGCTTAAAACCAGTAGGCAAGCCTAATTAAGACTTCCTCTCTGAGTTATGCAATAATCTGCCTTTATGTTATCACCTAGATACCATGCTTTAGGATTAATATGGACCTTAATGTGTATGAGACATGCTGCTTATGTGTACTGTGTGTGGAGGAATATTTGAGCCTTTATCTGTTTTCTATGCTTTCCTTTATCTGCAGTCCTACTTGTTTTGTTATATGTCGNCACCTTTATATTCTAGCTCGTAGTTCCTTTTCAAAAGCTAATATTCTTTACCATTTCTTTAAAACATCTGCATACTTAAGACTTAAATCCCCTTTTATTTGAGCCTTTACTTGTTGTTTGCTAATTGTACAAATTCACGAAACCATTTGGCCGGGAACCACACTTGTGGATCATGAGGGGTGCCTAACACCTTCCCCTTAGGATAATTTTGAGCCCTTACCCAAATCTCTGGTTAGTAACGTAGTTGTAATTTAACCCCTTAGGTGCCCTAACGCACCGTTAAAATCGGTAGGTGGCGACTCTTCAAAATATGCTAATCCCTTTCCCAAAAGGAAAGAGTTTTCCCAACCAATGTCATAAACCCGATTCCGCGAGGAAAAAAAGGGGGGGCGACAGCATGGCGACTCTACTGGGGATATCCAGGCTTTTACCATTTCAAATTGTTTCGTGAATTTGTGCCTTTATTTTAAATACTTTCACCCTTTCCTATTCCCTTTACATGCAATTAATTGTTTACTTCGGGTATTTACTTTTCTTCAAAAACGAAACTGGCATGTCTCTTTGTTTCCTTTTGTAACTGCTTTGAATCATTACTACCATTTTTACCGCTTTCTTTAACGTGCAAATACGTGACAACTTGTTTTAATACTTATTATTGCATAAATCATGCTCAACATGCATACTCCACTCGTGCCAAACAAAATACTATAGCAATGCTTGATGAGTGGTTGTGCCCTTACTATATTATCACCCACTAAATTCGGAAAGGCTTATTTGCGGTAAAACTAGTCAATCAGCGGTGCAGTCGATGGTTCTGTGCCTTTCCCCTTTGAGTTGTCCGCTCAAGGGTACTGGTCTAAAACCCCATAGAAACCTTACTCTGTTGCACTATTGCATGCATCATGGTCAAACCTAGTCAAGCTAAAGTGTCGTCCGCACGATAGCTTTTAAGATAGACTTATCCAAAAGTCCATCGGGTTTCCCTAAACCCAAACGGACGCCCTCACGTTCTGTGCATTTATTTGGAGAACTAAATGCTTCCTGCTAATTAATGACGATAAATAGTCGAGTCTGGTGGGGGTAAGAGCCTAAATTTATTTGCTTTGCAGAAAAAATGAGGCACGAAGTCCCCAGATTCGGCATGGTCTCCAATATCCACCCAAGACTGTTGAGTTGGTGGGAGGATCTGCACTCTAGCGACAAAGCTATCGTCAGGAAACACTTGGGTAGTTTACCGTCTCTCCTGGAAATCCATCCTAACAAAACGATAATAGAGGCTGCTACCCTATTCTGGGATCATGAAAGGTCTGTGTTCCGCTTTGGGAACATCAAAATGGCGCCTTTGATAGAAGATATAAGAGGGTTGGCTAACCTAGTATGGGAAACTCCGGGGTTGTTGATGCTTGAGTACCGCACAGGCAAAAGTTTCCTCAAAATGATGGGTCTGAAAAAGGACGCGGAATTGGTATGTTTGGAGGATTTGTACATTCCTTTTGACTACTTGTACGAAAGGTATGGCTATAGCAAATCATACNATGGTAACTAAGACCATAATGGAAGGGGTAGATGGGCAAGACTTGAGCATTGTGCCCATGATCGTTGCAGACATATACAAGGAGCAACGCATTTCGAAGGTTGCAATTTATTACTTCAACTCTGGCTCATGGAACATCTCCAAAGAGGCGAATACCGACAAGACATTCACCGCAGAATATGGGATGACCACATCGCTTTTCATCACCCAAAGCGAATGAATTATATCCCTGACATGTTCGCTCAGCCTGAAAATGCTGAGGGATGGGTTGAGCTTTTTGATAACTTGACTGAAGAACAGGTTCAATGGATGTTTGAATGGTTTCCAATGGATGAGTTCATCATTCGATCCCAAGACGCATCATTTCTGATACTGATTGGTCTAAGGGGGACATACCCTTACGTCCCTCTTCGAGTTATGAGGCAAGAAGTAAGGAAGCAAGTCATCCCTAGGGTCGAGAAGATGAGCCATCTTCGAGCTGACTTTCAAAATAATGACAGTCCTCACAAGTGCCAAGCTCAACACCTGTGGCACTGCAAGGTTATACTTGAGAAAGACACCATCGAGCCAGACATGTATCATGTCGGTTGTACCTCTTTCTATCTTGGTTGGTTAGAAGAGGATCTTGGTGGTCAGAGCAAGCCGGGGTACGTCCGAGGTCACAGGGTTATAGATGAAAGGGCCGAGGCACAAGTCAAATACAAGCAACTGCGCAAAAGGATTCAGGAAAGTGAGGATGACCACTACAAGATACATGAGTCCAACAAAAAACTGATCGAGGAATGGAAAGACATGGCTATCAACGCCAACAAGAGGCTGGGGTACTTGGAACGAGGTATAGTCGAGCTGGAAGAAAAGTTCATCAAAAGAGTTGAAGATTGTCAAAAGGCTAAGGGAGCTGCAGGGGGATACCTAGCTAGAACCTACCTGTTGCTGGGACTTCGCGAGCTAGGAAAACTGTACAAGGAAAGCAAGAATGCCGAGTCTGGGGAAGGTCCTTATGGGACCAAGTAGATAGGAGTGTCTTTATTTTTCTATCAATGTAATAAAGGCCAACGGCCATTAGTGACTTTTATTTTTCGTCTATCATTTTGGGATTTGTCTATTTTTCTTATCAATAAAATGAGGCATTTAGCCATTTAAGTTCTCCAAATCAATTTGTCGCTAGGCCTACCTCGGGCACAAAGAGGTTCCCAACTTAGGACGTGCTTTACATTTTCGCATTATGTGTTTAAATACTGCAATATTTCTTTTCATAATCCTCACTGACTTGGTTACCTTTTTATTTTTATTTTTTCTTACTCCCTTCCCCAAAGGTTAGTTCGTGCATTCTGGCTTCATCAGCCTATCGCACCAGAAAGGAGAATATGATTGAACGGGTAGAGGCCACTGATGGCCGATGTATTCAGGTCCTGCATGAGAACATGTCACCACTTGAACAGAAATTGCTGAAGTTTCAGGAGGAACTCGATCAAGTTCGGAATCTGTCCAACTTGTCATTTTCCCTCAACGTCCCCGACGTCAACCTTCCAAATTCTCAAAACCCCGCACCTCCACAAAATATCCCAAGACATCAAAATCATCCTGCACCTCACTGTCACGCCACTCCCCCAAAGAACCAAACTCTCCTGACGCGGTGCAATGCTTGCCACACCTCGAATAACACTCCACTACTCATTTTAGAGCCTCAAAACCCCACAAAATACCATTTCCACACCTATAACAATCCCATCCATGTGGAAACCATGACCCACTCAACTTCACCTATCCCACAGGCATCCGAGTCTGACGAAAAGGACTTACATATCAGGAACCTGGCCGAGGAGCTTAGGAAACTGACGAATCGAGTCCAGGGTATTGAAGGAACCAAGGGAATTGAAGGGTTGAATTATGAAGACCTTTGTATCCAACCTGATGTCGAAATACCCGAGGGGTACAAACCTCCAAAGTTTGAAATGTTTGACGGTACTGGTGATCCGAGAGTCCATCTAAGGACCTATTATGACAAATTGGTTGGCTAGGAAAGGATGAAAGAATCCGCATCAAGCTGTTCATGAGGAGTTTGAAGGGAGACGCACTGTCTCGGTACATCATCCAAGACCCTAAGAAATGGTCAAACTGGGTAAGCATGGCGTCTGATTTTATGGACAGGTTTAGATTCAACACAGAGAATGCACCAGATGTGTTCTACATTCAAAATCTGAAGAAGAAACCCACAAAAACCTTTCGCGAGTATGCTACTCGCTGGAGGTCCGGATCCGCTAAAGTCAGACCTGCTCTAGAGGAAGAGCAGATGAACTAGTTGTTTGTCCGGGCTCAGGACCCGCAGTATTATGAACGGTTAATGATGGTTGAAGGCCACAAGTTCTCTTACATCATCAAATTGGGTGAGCGGATTGAAGAAGGTATTAAAAGCGGTATGGTTACAAATTTTGAAGCCTTGCAAGCCACTAACAAGACTTTACAGTCCGGTGGTGTGTCTAAGAAGAGAGACGTGGGAGCCGTAATGGTTGCACAAAGAGCCAAGTCCCCACTCAAATACCAAACTTATCCAACACCTCCACTCACATACCAGCCAACCCCGAATTACCAAGCACCCTCACCAAATTACCAAGCTCCACCATCTTCCTACCAAGCTCCACCGCCCACATATCAGCCTGCTTCGCCAGATATTCACAACCCGCTCCTGTCTACCACACTTATAATTCCCAGCCATCCCATTACCAATCACCCCCTGCACGTCAAAACTTTCCTAGACCTCGTCCTAATTTTGATCGCCGCCCTCCAAAGAAATACACCACCATAGCCGAGTCCATTGACCAGCTGTATGATAAGCTCAAAGCTGCTGGTTAAGTCACACTTATCCCTGCTGCCACCCCTGAGAACCCTTCTTAGTGGGTTAACCCAAACAAATCCTGTGCATACCATTCCGGCATGAAAGGACACACCACCGAAGAATGTCGCTCTCTGAAGGACAAAATACAAGCTCTCATTGACAACAAGATTATTGTGGCAAAATACCCCGCTCCAAACGTCCACGGAAATCCTCTGCCAGACCATAAGGGTAGAGGTATCCATATGATTGAAATAGAAGATGATTAGGATCCCGAGGGGTCAATCGGGTTGATCGCAGAAGGCGATGACCCAAAGAAACCCGCAGTCACTCTCAAACTGATCATAGTCCAGATTTAACCATCTGAGGATGCTGATGTGAATATGTCTATACCATTTGAGTTTGAAGCAGCGCCACCTGCAAAGTCACCAGTGCCAATTGAAGTTGAGTTTGTATCTCCAGCAAATGCACCAGCACCATTCGAGGTCGCAGTCTTGCCACCCGAAACACTCATTCCGTTTGAAGTAAGGATGGCCGCACCAATTCCGGTGGCAATATCAACCATGCCACCCTTCTATTCAAACGCTATCCCTTAGGACTACACAACCGAGGAGAGAAGGAAAGTCAAGGTCAGGTTTGAGGAAGCAGTCGCAGCACAGGGTATGACGAAAACTGGTAGGGTCTACACCCCTGAGCATCTGGCCGAGTAAAGCAAGCAGGCTGCCAACCGACCTCCCCTTATCGAAACAGGTCCCGATGACCTTTGGATAAAGGTACAGGCTAAGGAGTATTCAGCCATCGACCAGCTGAACAAGACACCGGCAAAGTTTTCCATCCTCTCTCTGCTGCAGAATTCCGAAACACACAGAAATGCTTTGTTGAAAGTATTGAGTGAAGCATATGTGTCAAACAACATCACTAGTGGGGAAATGGCCAATATGGTAGGCCAGGTACTGGAGAGTCATAAAATCACTTTTCATGAGGACGAGCTACCACCTGAAGGATTGGGGCACAACAAAGCACTGCACATCACCGTGCAATGCGAAGATCATTTCATCACAAGAATCTTGAT